>JANIIA010484611.1:0-15954 GCA_027478495.1 Erythroxylum alaternifolium | reverse complement strand
ACTACATGGGAGGAGGTGTACAATTAATTCATTGGAAAGTTCTATTCCCATCAAAAGACTTGAAAGTTGCAGCCAAAAAAAGCAAACTTCATCAAACTTCATTAAACTATACTTCAAAACAGTTGAAGTGCTAAAGATCTCCCCTTTTACTCTTCACTGCCAACAGAAACACTCAAGAACTTTTAGTACTTATAAACTATGGTAACAACACACCGTCACACTGGTCTAGTAAAAGACACTGCAACATAACATATCTACCCTAAGCCACAAGAGTATTAGCAGTGGTTGACTCATATTTCTTGACTGGAGGAAGCTTTTTATTTTTTTAATTTTTTTTAGTAACGAGCCAACCTATGAATCTTACTATCCACAAAGTTCAACTTAAACTTAGAAAATTGGAGATAAACTATTTACATCAATTTATAGAAATGTGTATGCACTCAAAAAGATTGTTCAAAGGCTAGCAATGGTTAAGTGTTTGGGGCTTGTGTTTAGGTAAGAAAGGTTTTGAAATGAATGTCTCTATCATATTAATAAAATTTTAGTTCATTAAGCCTTGATTAAGAATTAAAACAGGTTTTAGGGAGATATGAAATTAAGCAAATACACACGAATGAAAGAATGAGGCCTAAATATCCGTCCAACAAGGTCATTATCTTAATTAAGCAATCTCAAGGTTTAAAAATGCATAGCGTTACTTTCTTAGCATACCCTCACTTACCTCTCGTTGAAAACATTGAAAATGGAATTAGCCAAAATCAACTATCATTTAAAAACATGGATGGTTTTCCAAAAGAACACGTAAAACTTTGAAATTTTCAAAACTTTCAAAACACAGAAGTATTAAGAATCTAATTTGGGAGAATTGTTAAAGTGCGGGAATAAAATTACTGAGATTTTTTTTACAAAGATTGGCTTGGCTGCGACGAAAATGGAAGTTTGTCACAGTGAAGGGTGGTCGAGAAGAGATTGTAGATGAGGGGGCTTCGCCCCAGTGAAATCATAAGTTGGCCACGGTGAAGTATGCCAGAGAAGAAAAAATTGAGAAAACTGGAGAGCTTTGCCGTAGTGAAACCATAAAATGGATGCGACAAAAGTTGATAGAAACGTGGAAAAGGTGGAAAAATGCCATGCAATTTCAAATTCACCTCAAAAACCAAGTTCAAAACTTTAAAGATAACACACAAATGACCTGTTCAAAAGCACTTAACTGGCCAAAACTGATGCATGAAGAAGCTTTTTGCTGAAATCAAACATAGAAATTCCTCCCCATACTTAAACATGATATTGCCCTCAATATTGAAACAATCAAAACACAATCACATAATGAATATAAACAGTAGAGCAACTAGAAGATAAAGCAAAAGGGGCAATCAAAACACAATGAGATAACGCTAATCTCCAAGCCAATAGATACTCTTTCTCAGTCATCTCATAAGGGTCAAATACCTAAAATTCCTCTTGCCCTATCATCAAACCTCATCACTCCTCTCTATAGTGTCACCTAGCACTCTATGTCACTCATGTGTTATTCTGTGTAACTCTTTTTGTCAGTCCTAAGCTACCTTAATCCCACTGCAGATCATTTTCACCTTATCAACTGTATCTTGAATCAATTATGGGTCATCAATATTCCTCAGGCCCTCTTCGTGCTAATACAAGAGTATTCGACATCTTCTACCACTTAATTTCATAAACATATTCTCTTGTTCTATATCATTGCTAACATTTTCAGAAGTTCTACTACATATACCGTAACCAAACACACATACATAACTGATTTGTATTTATATTCATTACTTATAGATATATAGTATGATTATGCAAGTGTGATTTTGATATCTTCAGGTAGCCACAATTCGATACCTTTAGGTATCCACAGTTTAATATCTTCGGATGTTCACAGCACTCGATATCCATGCCCACAAAAAATTTGCAGGCTTAACACAGAAAGGAAACTTAGTAGTCATAAATAAGAAATACAACATGACAATATGAATAATTAGTATTGATGAGAATTTATATTGGTTGTAGTAATGAATTGTACTAATGTGCAATTGTGTTGATAATTTGTATAAATTAGCGTTAAATATCAATATTTGGCTTATAATTGTACATTTTTTTTATACGGATAATATATTGAGGCATATGTTACTAGCTTAGGAAGTTGAGATTGCAAGTAATTTGAGTTATATGGAGAAACCAGTAAAAATAGCCAGATATCAAACTAAGCAATTGAGGAATCGAGTAATTCCTCTAGTAAAAGTTATTGGAGAAATCATTCGAGAGAAGAGGCTACTTAAGAGACTAAGGAAAATATGAGACAACATTATCCCCAAATGTTCAATCAGTCAAGTAAGAATTTCGAGGACGAAATTTCTTAAGGGGGGAGAGTTCTAATATCCTTCCTCCTAAAAATTGTTAAGAGATTAAACTGTTAGATTAAGTCACATAAGTTATTTCATTTAAAAATTTATGAGTTGCATTTCAGTCACATGCATAATATTCATATACGCATGAATCATGATTTAGAAAACATTACAAGATAGTATATGCACTCAATTGACATATTCCGGGGTATGGAACGAAAATGAATGTGATATAAATGTGCATTCCCAATGTTTTGCATTTTGATTTACCCATAACATGAATTGATTGATTATAATTAATGAATTGGGAATTTATTGTTACAATTGAGTAATTAATGAGGAGACATGTGCATCTAGTCTAATAAAAATGTTAAAGAGCAAGAAAAATTGATACATGGGAATTTAGGTTGATTAGGCCTATGAAATGGTGACATGTGACATTAGGAATAAGTGACAAATGGCTTAGTTAAATGGATGACAAGTGGCTTGAGTATAATTGCGACAAGTGGCCCTTTAAAACTGTAACAAATGGAACTTTAGACTTGTGACATGTGGAGCAATAGAATGGTGACATGTGTAGCTTTACAAATGATAACATATGTAGCCTTATAATTGGTGCCATGTATAGCCTTGCAATTGGTGACATACGTAGCCTTATAAGTAGTGGCATATGGAGACTTAAATGAGTTACATATGGAGTCAAAAGTAAGTGACACATGGACCAATAGAATGGTAACATATGGAACAACAGAAGGATAACATATGTACAAATAGAATAGTGACACGTGAACCAATGGAATGGTGACACATGGATTAGTTTGACTTTCTTTGAATATTCTAAAGAAAATGGATGAAAAAAGCAATAGAAGTGAGAGTGAAGGTCAGCCATAAGGGTAGAAGAGGGAGAAAAGTGAAAATGAGAAGAGAAGGAGAGAAAAAGGGAAAGAGAAGAGGAGAAGGAAAGAAGTTATCAAGGTAAGTTGAAATTCTGGCTTCAATTTCATCTTTCTCTTTCGATCCATTTTTCATATCTTAGAGCACGACTTTGAAGAAACTCAAAGAATTAAAGTTGTAAATAGAGGTATTAACTTGATCTCTCTGAAAGTGTCTTATGAAAATGGTGACTAGAGTTCTAGTTATGTCTGTTTCCCCAATACTACCTGTGATAGACCCCTGTGTAGGAACCTTATATTATTTCCTGATTTTGTGGACCTTAGAGTCGGAATTAGTAGAAGTATAAAACATAAAAAATGATTAATGATGTTTTATTAATGTTTATATGAAAATTTTTCGTTAGGAGATTTCTTTATAATGATTTATTGAAGGTTGATGATGAAGTGTGTTGGAATATGATAGATGGAGTGATTTCACTGAACATGCATCTATATTTTGGCCATATCTTAATCTGTTAATGTCTAAATTAGATTTTTTAAAATTAGATTGAACTAGAGACATACGGATACAATTTTTATGAAGGATTACAAATTCTATCTCCAAGGGTTTCTAAATTTGGCTTGAAGTTGAGTATTGGGTGCTATTATTGCTTGAGAACAGTCTTTAGAATTTCGGACATAACTTGCAGAACACTGAACCAATCTAAATAAATTGATGTTATTAGAAAATTAATACATATAGGAACAATTTTTTAGAAGAACCTGTTGCTTAAATACCTCATTTCTAGATCATAATGATCATACAAAACTGACTTGAAAATCTGTCCTGAGAAGCATGATTGTGCACGCCCTGTTTTCTTCTTTTACTTAATATAAGCTTTTACATATTCTAGAAAGACTCGGACTTAACATAAGGAGTTTTCTATGATGCATTTAGACTAGAATGAAGCTTGGATTGAACATAGTGGATGATGGATAAAGTGATTAAATATGTGATAGACATATGATTGATCATATTAGATTAACTAAGTTCTTTGATCTATGAAACTAAGCGTAAGCTTAACATACACAAATGATGATGTTAATAGTCAAGTGATGTGGTTAGGGATAAATACCTGGGATAGTTAATTGAGCATGCATTGAACATGATACATATACATGTGAATGGTTAAATAATGATATGATTGATTAACTTAGTAATGTGTGGATTATGTGTGTATTGTATGATATAGAAGCACAAGTTGATCGACAACATCCAGACACTACCGGACCATCAAGGCAATAGCTTACTTGGAATATACTGTGAGTTAACTTAGACGTGTCAACTCAATTATATGTGCTTTTCTATTTGCGTTATATGTGTAGTAAGTTGACTTAGATGCATCTTATTATTCTTGAATTGCCCTCGTTTAAATTTTTACATGATGAATTGTTACTGGTTTGATTGTGGTAATTTCAGACATCAATTGTCCGAGCAGATCATTATTCAGGATTGTATTGAAAGTGGTCATTGTATGTGAATTTGATTGAATAAGTGATGCTTATCATTATTACTGAATGTCGGACCAAGGTACGATGATAAATGTAAATGTAAATGTGAATGGAATAAGTGATACTCAACTGAGTTGAATGCTGGACACTTATCCGATGATTGTGATAAATGACTGTACATGTAACAGCCCTAGACCACCCACTCACAGATATTGTCCACTTTGGGACTTAGCCTAGCCAAGCCCTCACGGTTTTACTCTTCCCACCCTTTGGGAAAGCACGTCTATAAAGGAGAGGTATCTATACCTTTATAAGGCATACTTTATTCCCCTCCCCAATCGACATGGGATCTAACATTCGAACCTCCTTTAGGGCTCAGTGTCCTCGCCGACATACCAGTTTAGGTACTGACTCTGATACCATTGTAATAGCCCTAGACCACCTACCCACATATATTGTCTACTTTGGGTTTGGCCCAGCCAAGTCCTCACAGTTTTGCTCTTCCCACACCTTAGGAAAACGCGTCTCTGAGGGAGAGGTATCCATTCCTTTATAAGGCATACTTCGTTCCCCTCTCCAATCAATATAGGATCTCATTTCTCTTTGAGCTGTACGAGATGAAATTCTCATATTCGATTCTTAGAGGGTAAGTCTCTTTGTTTTACCTATCTCAATAAAGTCTATGATTAGTTCGAAGAACGTCTCAAGATTCAAGCGATTTCAAATGCTATAATTAGTAAATACGTTCCTCCTTATGTTAACATATTTTATTGTTTAGGAGGAATTATGCTTACATGTTTTTTAGTACAAGTAGTTACAGGATTTGCTATGACTTTTTACTATCATCTGACCATTACTGAGGCTTTTGCTTCTATTCAATACATAATGACTGAGGCTAATTTTGGTTAGTTAATCCAATCAGTTCATCGATGGTCGGTAAGTATGATGGTTCTAATGATGATTTTGCACGTATTTCGTGTGTATCTCATTAGTGGCTTTAAAAAACCGCATAAATTGACTTAGGTTACAGGTGTAGTTCTTGCTGTATTAACTGCATCTTTTGGCGTAACTAGTTATTCTTTACCTTAGGACTAAACTGGTTATTGGGCAGTAAAAATTATAACAGGCATGTCGGAAGCTATTCCTATACACACCATCTTTGTAATAGGTAAACGCCTCTTTTTCTCCCAAAGTTGTCAGAATTATTCGTAATAAGATATTGGTTAGAGTTAAAAAGGTCTTATAAATAAAATTTTCAGTTATGCGGGATCTAGGCATAGGTATAGGTAGCAATTCATTTTATAAATTTTTTAATTACCTCTCGTGAGAAAATGAGAAAAAGATCCCACAAAAAAAGTAATCCTACAATACGAAATAACATAAAAACAAACTCCAGTCATAAAAAAATATCTTTATCCCCAAGTCCTGAAGGAAAGGTCTTTATTTGATTAAAAGTTTCCTATTTTTTATTAATTATTTTTATAATTAGAATGAATTGCATGGACTATATCTATCTAACAATTGAATATGAATGACTCACAATTCATGTAATTTCTGGGCCATAATCATTATGTAGGAGAGATGGTTGAGTGGTTCAAGGCATAGCATTGGAACTGCTATATAGGCTTTTGTTTACTGAGAGTTCGAATCCCTCTCTTTCAGTACTTTCACCTAACCTAATTTATTAACATTACTACCCATAATGTATCAAATCATATAACAATAGATAACTTTTTTCTACCTGTTAGACCGTTACTTGATATAGATTTTATATAGATTTTCTATTCCTCATTTTTGCAATACAGAAAATACTAGAAAAAAATCGACAAGTAATGAAAATATCCCTATCATTTTATGATATAGGAATGTGAAGAATAGGAATCTTAGATAAACGGTATCAAGAATCATTATTATGTCAACATAAGAAAAGATGTGAAAAATTCCTTTTCTTGGGTCGAAGATTCAGAAGACGAATAGAATAATACCCTCTAGAATCCCCTGTTCTCCTCAATTGTATTTTTCTTTTCCGTTTACTTATCTTATGCTTAGTATCTAGTCAAATTGTAGGCTATTCGACTAAAAAAAGCTATTGATACATTTTATGATAGTTAAATCTGACAATAGTGACTTTTTGTACCCTTCGCTTAATGAGAAATTTATATTTACTCATGGGCGGGGCAAGCTCTTCTATTCTAGTTCATAGTTTCTCTTGGCTCTATGGTTAGTGAATGGTCTTATCACTACACAAATGTATAACCCCTCAAGAATTTCAATTACGTTTATAATCATCATTGTAGGAATTGGTTCAAGCTTTCCTTAGCCCCTTCTCATCAAGTGAGATCCCATATTGGTTGGAGAGGGGAATGAAGTATGACCTATAATGGAATGAATACCTCTCTCTCATAGACACGTTTCCCCAAGGTGTGGGAAGAGAAAAATTGTGAGGGCTTGGCTGGGCTAAGGCGTGGTCTAGGGTTGTTACAATAGTATCAGAGCTAGTACCCAAACCGATGTGTCAGCGAGGACGCTGAGCCCTAAAGGGGGTGTAATGTGAGATCCTATATCGGTTGGAGAGGGGAACGAAGTATGCCTTATAAAAGAATGGATACCTCTCCCTCATAGATGTGTTTTCCCAAGGTGTGGGAAGAGCAAAACCATGAGGGCTTGACTGGGCCAAGGCTCAAAGCGGACGATATATGTGGGCGAGTGGTCTAAGGTTGTTACTGTACACACCGAATGAAAGTGATTGATAACACATTATGTGAGATGATGCATTTCATGACATTGATGTGCATGATTAGATAAAGGAATTATGTTTGAAGTGACCAGCTTGAAATAAACCTGATATCCATAAGAGATATAGGTTAATACTTGAAATAAGCCAGGTATTCACGAGGGATATGAACCAGTGCATAAAATAAGCCCGGTATCCATAAGAGATATGGGTCAGAACTTGAAATAAGTCCAGTGTCCACCAGGGATATGATTCAATTAATAGGCACTCGGTCACAACGAGATAGAAAATGAAAGTGGAGTCTCATATGCATTACACCTTATCTTTAAATGTACCATGTGAATATTTGCAAAGAATGACTGAATTGCATGGATACAATGATATGCTCTATTTGTGTATATGTTGTTGATATGAATGAGATGAAATGAATGATTAGATTATCCTAAAATGATTATATGAAATGCTCGTGTTTATAATGGACTTGTTGGAAATGTTTGTGCAACGGACTTGTTGGAATATGATGTATTTTGCGATCAGGTACTAAATTCTGAATGATGTGATATATGAGATTTGATTTTAAGTGATATGAAATACTGATTGAACTGTGTTATATACTTGTGATATTTATATCTGTTTTGAGTGAGCAAATCGATGATGGTTCACTCACTGAGTTTGCAAACTCATCAAAATTGCAACATTGTTTTTCAGGTTCAGGAGAAATCTAGCTAGTCTGGTTGAAGTAACTTCTGCATTTAGATATGGGTTAGTGTCAGGATTAGTTGTACGTACAAATATCTTAATTATGTTGTATCAAGAATTGTATCTTTCAATTGTTGTATATTGTACATGTGAATTTTGTAAATGTAATGAAATTTGAGACTGTATATGTTTGTGAATAAAAATGGAACAATATGATTATTGGAATGTTTTATGTTATGTGCAATGAATTAAAATGTAAAATGAATTGAATTAATCGTCTTAACATGTTATTTTCATAGAGTATGTTCCCGAATATCGTTCGCTATGTCGTATATATGCTCTATGGGAGTGGTATGTTACAAAGAGTGTTTAGGATTGCATCCATTTTTGTTTTTGTTCAAGGTTAATTTAAGTGAACCAATTTTATCTCCGTGGGAGACGACCCTGGTTAATTAACTACAACTACCTCATTTACTTGTAAGTAGGATAGCCTAGGTATTTGTAAAACTTATTTTGGGCACAACAATTCCTAAAGGCTAACCCTTAAAACTCTAAAGAAGTATAGACTAATAGCTTATTTCAACACCACATACAAAGTGATCTCTAAAATCATTATGGATAGATTAAAATTAGTTTTGACAGTTTATGTTGATGTATCACTGGGAGCTATTATGGTGGACAAATAGGGGATAATATCTTAATTGTTTAGAATTATTAAAGAAATATAATGGGAAGAACACAAGTATAAATTGTGCTCTTAAAACAAATTTTTATAAAGCTTTTCATTCTCATTGTTGATCCTTAATTTTAAATACACTCGAACCTTATAGGTTCTCACATATTTTTGTAGCATGTATTGAATAATACATCACTACAGTTTCTTGTAATGTCCTAGTTAATGGTGAGTTGACAAAACCATTCAAGGGTGTTAGCGGCTTGAGGCAAGCAGACTTCATATCTCCATATATGTTTATCTTAACCTTAAAGGTCCTAATTAAGCTCTCAAAGAGGATTATTTATAAAAGGAAGTATTTTAAGTATCACTCTAAGTGTAAGATGGTGAAGATCATTAGCTTGACATTTACAGACGATTTAATTATGTTTTTAAAAGCTAATACTGGTTCTTTAAGTTCGTTAATACGGAGCATTATCATCTTTAAAATCTTTTCGTCTGGGTCATTAACAAAGAGAAAAGTACTATGTATATTTCAATAAGATCATTTCTTACTTCCTTTTGATTCTCTTCGATAACTAGTATGAACACCCTTTGAAACTTTTCTTCCCTCTTACTTAAAAGATACATATTAGAATTTAAAACTTATGTAATAGAAGTCTCACTTTAGCTGGAAGAGCTTAATTCATAAACTCTATTTTAAATAGCTTACTTATGTATTATGCTTCCCTATTAATATTCCCTTTAGCACTACTAAAAAGGTTAAAGATATTTTTTATGGATACATTTTTTTGAAGGATTTGATATAGAAAGTTAAGTATACTAAAATTCGTTTACTAAAAAATAAAGGAGGTTGGAATTTTCCCTTTAAGAACCATTGATAAAGTATTGACGAGAAAAAAGATATAATTTGGAGATTATTCAAGGACAAGCAAGCTCTTTAGGTGAAATTAGTGCATGCACATTACTTGAAAGATGAAAATTATTTAAACATTTAGCCCAATTATAACTCTTCTTAAACCCTCAAGATAAGAGAAAGTGTTAGGTAGAAATACTTGTACAGGATTGGTAACGAAACACTTTCCTCTTTTTGTTTTTATAATTGGAGCCTATATAGACCCATTGAGAGAGTGTTAGAGCTTTCGTCACTGAAATCCTCAATTCACCTCGATGCAACGATAGGTTAGGTGATGGAAAATAGGTCTTTTAACTTTGAGCAGACTCTAGGATCAACTTTAGTTACTCATATGAGAAAGTTTAAATTGGATCTTGATAGAGAAGATGTAATTTAATAGAGGGGAAACTTCTCAAGTTTATTCCCAAATGCTTCTTATTAAGATACTAGGTTGCTAAGGTTAAATGGCATGGTCTGGTCTTGTATAAACAAGCTCAACCTCGAGCTTCCTTCATTCTTTAGGTATAAACAAGTCACTAAATTCCTTTCTATTCCTAATACATGTGATTTTATGCAAACATGAACAAGCTTCATTGAACCACATATTCTTTAAATGTGAATTCTCTTCTTTTGTTTGGGATGTCATCCTTAAACTATGTAACTTAATACTTCCCCCTAATGATTGGTTGGAATTATTGAAGGAAGTTATCAAAATTAGTTCGTTTATGCAGGGATAACTTGCTTTTCAAAATTTCTCTTGCCAACATATTTTATGGAATCAAAAATAAATACAATAATAGAATCTTTATGAACCGCGTGAAGAGGAAGGAGGTTTTTCTATTAAAACTTACAGCAAGAATTAGGATACAAATCTTTGCTCATGGGATCAACCAAGGCTGTAGCCTCATTATCGATAACAATTAGAAATTTCCCTCAATCACTTGACAACAGATAAGAAACAACTGCTGAGGATAAGCAAGAAATTTTGAAATGAATATGTTTTTCTTATTACTTTCATTGTAAGTCTTTAGATTTTTAATGATGTATGATTAACTTAGTTCAGCCTGATTTTCATTGTTTGTTGTTTTGATGTCGCATCGCATGAGTGGGTTGTTATAGGACTCTTTTGCTCTTGTGATGTCTATAATTTTTTACTTTTTCAAAAAGTAACCTCATAAAAATGATAAATGAAATATCCTAGTTTTCTATCTTATTATATCATAAATTGAATAACCACATAAACATAAATTATATTGATGTATATTTTACTAAATGTAGTCACGTTCTCTCTTTTTAAAACAATAATATTGAATTCTTTTGATTTGTGAGACTATCATTCTATACTAATAAATAAAGAGAATTTAGCACAAGCAGAATAATAGCAATTGATTTAATGTGTTCCTTTTAAATGGATAGATGTTGAGTGTCATTAAGTGAAAAAGATAAAAGAGCCTTTTCATGGATTATCAGAACAACAAAATGGAAGAAGTAATTTAAGTTTCAGCAAAATAATAATCTAGGAAGGTCTTTTAGCTACTCCTTGGCTTATTAACTGACCAATAACAGAAATTAACGTAAAGGTGGGGTTTCAGTCAACTTATCTATACAAATCAATGGAAGGCAGGGGAATCAAATAAAATTACCAGTTATGAATTTAAGAATAAGAAGAAGAAGGAACCTAAAATTATCACCAAAAAATTTGGGTCGACTTGCATTCCGAAGCATTAAATGCTGCATTTACTTAGTTACTTAAAGGCCCCTTCCCATCTTCATCCATATACCATAAATAAATACCTTTAACTAAACATTAAATGCGACGGAGAAACCAGAAAACACAAATCAAATTGAATTCTTTTCTTTTCCGCTTAATTGCAATTAATAGCTCAGCTTATTACTCATACATACATATAAATATATATATATTGATTTATACGTATGAAATTCTCTCTCTCTCTCTCTCTCTCTCTCTCGCTCTCTAAGCCAAACTGAAGGAGAACCCTTTTTGCTCTCTCCCTAACCAAGAACAAGAAAACGAATACCCAGAGAAGTAGAAGACGTTTTGCGTGACATGGCAGCTGATGTGAGCTCTCTTATGAGGATTTTGAGTGGATATAATGATGATCGGACGGTAGTTAACGAAAGCGCTGGTGGGAAAACAACGGCTTTGGACACTATGGATTTGCTTGGAAGTAGTGGTGATTCTGCAAACAACCAGTCCCAAGAGTTGGACCTTGATTTGCAGGTCCCCAGTGGATGGGAAAAGCGTTTGGATTTGAAGGTTGTTCTTTTTTGCTCTTCTCTGGGTTTGTTTTGTTTTATTTCCTCGGAAGGTCTCCACAAAATTAAACATGAATAAATTAGTCATCTGAATTTGCAGTTTCTTTCTTTTTTTTTTTTTCTCACTTCATGTTTGTTGTTTTGTTGGCCTTAGACTCGAATCTTGAACGCCCTTACTGTAAGTCTAATACATAACACGGAGAACATGTTCAGATCATATCAAAATTGTTTCTGTTGTTTTAAAATAGTTTAATGATTTTTCTGTTCGTAGGGTTGTACGGATATCTTTATGTTTTTTCATTTGAAGGCAGAGGAAGTTACAAGTGTAGATTTATTCTTGTACTTCTTTCAGAGACTTTTAACTCTCAGCTGGAAATGCAGGGACTTCCCTTGGTTTTGCTTCTCAATTTAATGGCTTTAAATTTCCAAGCTTCCAAAGCAATGTTTCTATTTATTTTGTACGAGTACTCAGCAGCAGGCATTGAAAATTTTTAACTGATTCCTTGAAAAAATTGTTTCAAGTTCATTGCATATCACTTATTTCCATGTCAGTAATTGAGGTCATAAGGATGAGTATTGTCTTGATATTTAATATTGTTCATTAATGCTCTGCAACTTCCTGTCCTCCTTTACATATTGTTCACTTTCATTTATTATTACCCTCATGCTCTTCAGTAATTATGCCAAATAATCTGTCACTACTTGAATTTGGTCCATTCCATTCTCAAGATAGGTGTAGTTTATTTGATCTGCCCTTTTTCCTTTTTCGTTTTATTTGGTTGCAGTCAGGTAAAGTGTACTTACAGAGATGCAATTCCTCAAATTCAGCCCCATCATTCGTAGATCATAGGCACCAGACTAATGAAACAGTGCCCAAGCTTCAAGATTTAAACTTCCCACCGTCACCTTCCAAGATCACACTAAATCTATTTGATGACAGCAACCTGGAGCTTAAGTTAGTGTCACCTTCATCTTCATCTTCATCGTCATCGGGCAATTACCAAAGTGTATGCACATTAGACCGAGTAAAATCTGCACTTGAAAGAGCAGAGAAAGAACCGATTAGGAAAAGATCATTGCTACGCAAGTCTTCGTTGGTATTGCCTTTACACTGTCCATCCTCACCTTCAATCAAAGAAGAGGAAAACGAGGAAAGTTTTTCACGAGTTGCAGCAGGGTGCCCTGGTTGCCTATCGTATGTATTGATTATGAAACATAACCCAAAATGCCCTAGGTGCAATTCAATTGTTCCTATGCCGATGGTGAAGAAGCCAAGAATTGATCTCAACATATCAATCTGAGATGGACCGATTCTACAATATGATATGCCTATGATTTTGTAAATGACAGGAGTTAAGTTAGGGCTTACAAGTTAGAAATGGTAGTTAAAAGTAGCTTACAAGTAAAGTTCATAAGTTTAATGGTGGATTGATCAATAATGTAATTTTCCACAATTTTATTATTCAATCAAAGGGTTTTAATATATAAATTGCTACAAAACCCTCGAAATTCTCAAGCTTGTGTCATCCACACGTTTCCCATAGCTTGACTTGAAAAACACACTTTCATATTACAAGGATGATTAATTGAGAAAATATCCTTGCCCGCAGTGCACTTACAATGGTGGTCCAGGGGACTGGGAAGGTCATCAAATTTGTGCATGTTTTGCACGGGCAGTAAGACCTTATGCGAGTACGCCCTGCACTTTACCTTGCATGGAAGCTACGACCTAGAGGCAACATAAGTAACATGCATTTAATGAATGCTTATACTATAACATAAAAGATGAGCTAGTAAGCATGCCAATTTAGGTAAAGAGTGTAAACAAGCCATAAGAACTTGGAAGTGACGATCCCATCTGAAACTTACCAACTTCGTCTGCTAAAACCAACTAAATTCAGAAAGCTACAGATATATAGCATTTCGCAAAGAATTGAACGCCATGAATGTAAACACGTTAAATAAGAGAATGCGACTTGTATCCATGCAACTATCGAGTAGATTTCAACAATTAAGAGCCATCTTAGGTGGGGTTTGGAGCAAGTACTACTAGTAGTTATGTGCCATCTCTCCACTGATTCTGGCACAACACATCATTAAAAAGAGGGGTAGGAATCTATATATACAAAATTAAAATTTGTGGTTGCGTCCTATAAATGTTTGATAACTGCATTCAACTACACTTTTGTCAAATTATCAAACTTTATAGTTGCTGCACGAAGCTAATTATGGCCATTTACTAGACCAATTCATTAATTTACCTAACTATCAATAAATGAGAATTTAATTTGATCAAGATCTTAAAGTTTCCCCAACTACTTGCTCTTATGAGATAAATGCTTTTTTTTCCAACCAATTTGTATACGTTTTCATGTCCTCCCTATCAACCATTTAATTAGAATCCTTGCACTTATTTTATCATGTCTTATGTTGCTTTTTTTCTTTTAATCACATAATCAATTCCTGGCAGAAAAGGGGTGAGACTGTATAGGACGACTTTATCACTTCACAATCGAAATTGTTGCTACACAGGACGAATTGAAGAAATAACTTTATAATCTATATATAGATTTTGAATCTCTACTCCTCAGTCTTTACTAAACTATTAAGGGTTTTTGAGGGAGTTTAGTGATAGATTAAATTAGTTTCAAGTGAATTCATATATACTTAAGACATGACATCTTAATCAACCATCATAATTATAATGATAATTTCCATTCTCATTCTTCACTGTATTCATTCTCATACCTATTACCATCTCCTTGAACGAACCATCTGCCCCCTTATTTTCGTATATATATATTTGACAGTACTCTTATGTTTTTTTTTTATGTTAGATTATTCCACTTATGAATTTCAAACACTTACAACTTCAAGATTGATCATTAGTAGTTTCTTAGATTAATGGTTTCATATTTGTCCAGTCAGGAAATCAAAGTCCCATTTTCGTTGTGATTATTGAATTATTTTAGAAGTTTGCGACATTTAAATCAGTTTGTATATATTGACTAATATGTCCATTACAATAGAAAAGATTAACTTAATTTTGAGACATCATTTTATCGTTTATGTTATACTTACATGTGTACTTAGATAGTAATGTAAGTTGAAAAACGAAATTGAAATGAGTAACAAAGATTACCGTTTTAGATTGAAATTAGAGTTATAAGTTGGCTTTAAAGGTTGTAGAAGAGGAAATTAATTGTAGACAAGGATGTGACCAAACTCCAACTTTAGTTGAATCCTTATTAAATGAGCAAAAGGAGCATTTACCTAAATTTTCTTAGGTGACACGTTCATTATCATTAGTTCCCGAAGCTATTAAGTGTAATTAAGTGCAGTTCAATTTACATACCTAACAAATATTAAATGCGTATTTAATGCCAACGTTGAACCTTAGAATCCGGCTTTTGCGTTTTCCTTTGGACTCCAGGATTGACTTTTTCGAAGCTTAACTTTTAAGAAACCATTTGTTCATCACCGTCATCATCATCATATCGTCATCATCATCATATCGTCATCATCACCCAAATCGAAATTTTAAAAAGAAGCGAGATCTGGAGAGGTCTGATAATATGCAGCCTTATCCCTATATAGTAGAGATGCTGTTTCTGGTGGACCCACATGCAGATAAGACAATATATGAATGATGCAGGTTAAAGAGAAAAGGTAAAACTAGCACGAAAAAAATTCTATGTAACGAAAATTTAAATAAATACATAAATAAATAGGGTTAAAAGATTAAAAACGTAAAAAGGCTCTACAAAAGTGACACGAAGATTTTAGCAAATAAACAGATAAATAAAAATGTGATAAAATAACTAGATACAGAATAAATAAATAAAGAAGTAAGAATAAAGTAATAATAAATAAGTATAATAGAATAATATAACTTACAGAAAAGCTAACAAACTTCATTTAAG
>JANIIA010484593.1:0-15956 GCA_027478495.1 Erythroxylum alaternifolium | reverse complement strand
CTAAAAAAGTCTCTATATATAATACTTTTGGAGATCTCCAATGAGCTCATCTCTCTTTGAAGAGAGCGAAACCATGCTAATTTACATGTCTATAGATTACTACGATGAGAAAGGGTTTGGTTTCCACATCATCAACACCTCAATCAAACTATAAAATATACCATTTTACTCATCATTATTTTACCTTTTTTTTGGTAAAATGATAACACAATTTCTATTTTGTGAAGTCCCCTTCTTCATATACTCATACTGATGAGTCTTAAACTCACCATTTAGCTGAAGATATATTGATCTTCGTGAGGTATTTAATATTTCCTGATTAATATGTCATTATGGTAAAACTATTTTTTCTTTGTATTTTGGTGAATGGACTATGCAAGAAGTTGACAGAAAAACCAAACTTCGAAGAGATTAGCCAGGCATTCTCATAAATCACTAAAGTTGCATAGCTTTTAGTGATCACCTGATTCAATTTCTTCTGTCACTGTAATAGCTCCCATCATGGCCACATAATCCACAAAAGCATGAGAAGAGAACAAAACAAAAAGGATTGACCCCTGACACTCCCCTCACTACTATGCCTGAACTGGACAACTTTAAGCCATTGTCCCAAGTTCTATCAATATTTATTTATTTTTATCCAACCAGGTGGGATTAACTTACTTTCGTACTGATGTTTATCTCAAAGATTAAAAGTAGAATTTACAATAAATTATACTAATGATTGAAAACTAAAAATATATAAAAGAATATTTTTAAATTGGTGAGAGTTAGGGAACGAAAAATAAGAAACTTAGAATAAGTCCGTTGTGTAAGAAATGAAACAGGACAGGTGTTCATGATTGAAAATGATATCAAGAAAAGATGAAAAAGATATTTCTATAACTTTTTTAATAAAGACATAGAAGACAATATCTCTTTCAGTGATTTTAGCAAGTTCAAGAGTTATCGTAACTTTACACGACGTATTACAAGGGAAGAAATTAAAAGAGATTTGGATAAGATTAAGGGTAGAGGACCTAATGAGATATCTATAGAGGTGTGGAATAGGCTAAGTGAAGAGGGTTTCACTTAACCAGCCAAACTTTTTAATATGATCCTTAAATTTGTCAAAATGTCAAATGAGCAGAAATGTAATATGCTAATTTCTCTATATAAGAACAAAGGGGACATCCGAAGTTGTAATAACTATAAAAACATCAAACTACTTTGTCACATGATAGAAAAAGTTCTTATAAAAATAGAGTATTAAAGTAATATAGATTACCTTAATATCTTCTAGCCATCTTGGCTTATGGACTCCATATTCATTTTGAATAGGGTCGGTAAAACAAGGTAGCCACTTTATGTTTTCCTAATTCCTAACAATTTCAGTATTGCTGAACAACATCTTCTCAAAATTCCTAGGCCAATTGACTAGGGTAGTTTCCTAGATTAATAATTTAAATATATAATTAGATAAGTTAAGAAAGAAAAGTGAGCAATCCGCTTTCACAATTCAACAAAGTCTAGGGTAAAAGAAAGAATCCATCGAAGCATATTGAGAGTGAGCATAACACTTAAGTACGGGTTACATGAGGTATTAAAAAATAAACGTAGTTATTACTTGAAAATCGGAAAGAAAGGTTGAGTTAGGATTTAAAGGACTTAAACTTAATTGTTGCAAGAGGATTCTAATAATCTTATTCAATTCCCCTATGTCCAAAAAAATCTCCATCATACTTTTGGAGATCTCCAATGAGCTCATCTCTCTTTGAAGAGAGCGAAACCATGCTCATTTACATGTCTATAGATTACTGCAGCGAGAAAGGGTTTGGTTTTCACATTATCAATACCTCAATCAAACCATAAAATATACCATTTTAGTCATCATTATTTTACCTTTTTCTTAGTAAAATGATAACACAATTTCTATTATGTGAAGTCCCCTTCTTCAAATACTCGTACTAATGAGTCTTAAACTTACCATTTAGCTGAAGATATATTGATCTTCATAAGGTATTTGATATTTCCTGATTAATACCTCATTATGGTAAAACTATTTTTTCTTTGTATTTTAGTGAACAAAGATAGAATGTGTAACATCTTTAAATATATATTTAACATTTTAAAAAAACATATGCATAAATTTATGATATAATATGAATGATTCTAAATATTTGATGCACCCTAGTCATAACAGTGCTCTAATACTGATTTGCCTATGATATTTGTTATTTTTAAGTACAAATATAATGTTGTTAATTCCCGAAGGAGAATTTCCTTTTAATTCTCTTCGACTCATTGAGTTAGCTAACTCAAACCCAACCTTTTGATGCATATTAATTGAAGCAGAAAAGTTGATATAATAAGGGATAAGGTCAAAGCTTTTTCAAACTCTTATAGCCCTAAGATCAAACATAGTAGTTACAGTCTGAATGATGGGCTAGAAAAAGGGGTACATTACTATTTGGGTTGGGTCAGGTGAGGTTATGTTCTACAATGACTCCACTCTTAGGTCCTTTTTAACAGTTTCAAACTTCCAATCAACATAACGGGGCAATGATAAAACATAATATTTAATGTAACAGGGCCGAGATAAAATAGCAATATTACTATCACTGAGCATCAGCTACATTATTACAAGGCCTTAGGCCATGCAAAAAGTTGATAGAAAAACTAAACTTTGAAGAGATCAGCCAAGTATTCTCAAAAATCACAAAAGTTGCATCGCTTTCAGTGATCACCTGATTCAAGTTCTTCTGTCATTGTAATAGCTCTCATCATTGCCACAATATCCATAAAAGTATGAGAAGAGAACTTAGCAAAAAGGGTTGACCCCTGACACTCCCCTCACTACTATGCCTAAACTGGACAACCTCAAGCAATTGTCCCAAGTTCTATTGTTATTTATTTATTTTTGTTTAGCCAGGTGGGATTTACTCACTTTAGTACTGATGTTTATCTCAAATATTAAAAGGAGAATTTACAATAAATTATACTAACGATTGAAAACTAAAAATAGATAAAAGAATATTTTTAAATTGGTGAGAGTTAGGGAACGAAAAACAAGAAACTTAGATTAAGTCTGTTGTGTAAAAAATGACATAGGACGGGTGTTCATGACCGAAAATGATATCAAGGAAAGATGAAAAAGTTATTTCTGTAACTTTTTTAATAAAGACATAGAAGACAATATCTCTTTAAGTGATTTTAGTAAGTTCGAGAGTTATCGTAACTTTACACGACGTATTACAAAGGAAGAAATTAAAAGAGATTTGGATAAGATTAAGGGTAGAGGACCTAATGAGATATCTATAGAGGTGTGGAACAGGCTAAGTGAAGAGGGGTTTACTTAACCAGCCAAACTTTTTAATATGATCCTTAAATTTGTCAAAATGTCAAATGAGCAGAAATATAGTATGCTAATTTCTCTATATAGGAATAAAGGGGACATCCGAAGTTGTAGCAACTATAAAAACATCAAACTACTTTGTCACATGATAGAAAAAGTTTCTATAAAATAGAGTATTAAAGTAATATAGATTACCTTAATATCTTCTAGCCACCTTGGCCTATGGATTCCATATTAATTTTGAATGGGGTAGGTGAAACAAGGTAGCTATTTTATGTTTTGCTAATTCCTAACAATTTCAGTACCATTGAATAATATCTTCTAAAAATTCCCGGGGTAAGTGACTAGGGTAATTTCCTGGACTAATAATTTAAATATATAGTTAGATAAGTTAAGAAAGGAAAGTGAGCAATCTGCTTTCACAATTCAACAAAGTCTAGGGTAAAAGAAAGAATCCATCAAACAATATTGAAAGTGAGCATCACTTAAGTAGGAGTTAGATAAGGTATTAAAAAATAAACATAGTTATTAGTTGACGATCATAAAGAACGATTGAGTTAGGATTTAGAGGACTTAAACTTAATTGTCGCATGAGGATTCTAATAATCTTATTCAATTCCCCTATGTCTAAAAAGGTCTCCATGATACTTTTAGAGATCTCCAATGATCTCATCTCTCTTTGAAGAGAGCGAAACCATGCTCATTTACATGTTTGTAGATTACTACGGTGAGAAAGGGTGATTTCCACATCATCAATACCTCAATCAAACCATAAAATATACCATTTTACTCATCATTATTTTATCTTTTTTCTGGTAAAATGATAACACAATTTCTATTCTCTGAAGTCCCCTTCTTTAAATACTCATACTGATGAGTCTTGAACTCACCATTTAGCTGACGATATATTGATCTTCACGAGGTATTTGATATTTCCTGATTAATACGTCATTATGGTAAAATTATTTTTCCTTTGTATTTTGGTGAACTAAGATAGAATGCGTACTATCTTGAAATATATATTTAACATTTTAAATAAATATATGCATAAATATATGATATAGTATGAATGATTCCAAATATTTGACGCGCCCTAGTCATAATAGTGCTCTAATAATAATTTTCCTATGATATTTGTAATTTTTAAGTCCAAATGCAGTGTTGTTAATTCCCGAAGGAGAATTTCCTTTTAATTTTCTTTGACTCATTAAGCTAGCTAAGTTAGAAGCAACCTTTTAATGCATATTAATTGAAGTAGAAAAGTTGATATAATAAGGGATAAGTCAAAACATCTTTCAACTCTTGTAGTCCTAAGATCAAACATAGTAATTACAGTCTGAGTGATGGGCTAGCAGAAGGGATACATTCCTATTTGGGTTGGGTTGGGTAAGGTTATGTTCCACAATAGCTCCACTCTTATGTCCTTTTTTAATCGTTTCAAACTTCCAATCAATATAACTGGGCCGTGATAAAACAGTAATTTTACTATCACTGTTCATCAGCTACACTATTACAAGGCCCTGGACTATGTAAGAAGTTGACAGAAAAACCAAACTTCGAAGAGATCAGCCAAGCATTCTCAGAAATCACTAAAGTTGCATAGCTTTTAGTGATCACCTGATTCTATTTCTTCTGTCGTTGTAATTGTAACATCCCGTTCCCATACTAAGGATTAGAACCCTAAAATTCGGTACATGTGAGATCAAAGAGAGATTAAGACAAATGCATTTCATGCTTATGCATAATGTTAGCATATACACACGTGAATTTAAATTTTTGCACACATTAAAATGATTGTACATGCATTCATTGACATTTTTTCGGGTATAATTGATTTATATATATCGAATGTGATTTTTTTGAGAATTGTGGGTTTTATATGTGAAAGACTGATTTGGAGAGTATATTTGTTGATTTAGAATTTTTGGGGAATTTAGGAAAAGTTTTCAAAAATGTGGGGTATTATTGGAATTGATAAATGGAAATAGAAATAACAATCAGTGATCTTGAAGATTTTTATAGATAACTTTAAAATTATTAAGAAAATGATATTGAAAATTTTAGAGACATTTGGAGTAATGTTGAGGCTAACTAGACTAGTTTCTTTAGAAAAACTAGTTAAAGTCTTAGAAGTTAGATAAGTGACAAGTGTCACTTGTCTAGTTCAAGTTTCACTTTTCAATTACTTTGTAAATGACTAAGTCACGTTCTTCTATCCTTGAAAGACTAAGTTACTTCTTGACTTAGCATCTTCTTCGTAGCTTTCTCTTTCAAGCCTTTTCTTCATTGAGTTTTGATTCACCAAAGTTTCTTTTTGCTTCACCGAACCTTCAAGTTTTGTTGTCTCTTTAATTTGCCTCAAGAAAAACCTAACCTGAACCACCTTCATGATGGTGTACGTGGGTGCATGAGAGTTAGGGATTCCTGGAGTTTTTGAAGATTTTGGAGTTTTATCAAGTAAGTATCCTGATAATCCTTTAGAGTTGTTAGATTATGAAATAAAAATGGTGATTTGTTGACATTTCACAATCATGAGAAAAATAGACATTTTTCATGTTCATCGTGAATATAGTATGGAAATGTGGATTTGTGGATATTTTTGTTTGTGTGTTTTGATGATCAATATGTTATAAGGTAGTGTTAAAATGATTTTTAGAGTTGAAAGATCAATGGAAATGTGCATGAGAAGAGTGCAGAAATTCTTGCGAGTTGATTTTTATATATACTTTGTTTTTTCACTGTTGATGTACGTGAATAGTGTTGAGTGTTTTAAAAATGAATTTACAGTTAAGAGATAGGTGTATGGTGATGTTTGGAGATGAGAAAGATTGATTAAAATGAAAGTTTAAGGAAGAAATGAAAAGAATGCAAATAGGGTAATAATGCAGAAAAATATATAGGAAAGTGCAGTAAAATGGTGATATGCATGAGTGAGGATTGGATTTGATGATGTTTGTGTTTTAATCTTAGGTTTTGATCTATTTATGAGTATGTTGAGTTGAAATGGAGTTGAGACTGAAGAGGAATTGAAGTAGAAAAGGTGATCTTTATACAAGTGGTGTTAGGTGAAAAATCTAGAAAATTAGAAGATGAGTGCTAGAAAATGAAGCAGTAACTTACACTGATTATGCTTCTGTGTTTTAGCCATAACTTGATCTGTAGTTATTCAAATGAGATGACTCTTAATTTAGAATAAACTAGAGACATGGATACATTTTTTATGAAGACATTGAACTCAAATTCTATCTTTAAGAGTTTTAAATTTTGACTTGAAGTTGGATCAAAAGATAAAGAAAAGAAGAAGCAAAGAAGAGAAGAAGAATATGTAGTTGGAAGAAGGAAGAAGAAAGAAAAGCACGGTCATTCTTCTGAATGACCGTGACTTTGTAAAGAAATTGGAAAAGCACAATCGTGACTTTTTTATTGAGTTTGAAAGTCACGATCGTGCTCCGAACTTCTGAAAAATGAGGGATTATTTTGAGCATCCTTTGATCTTTTGTTCATATCTTCTTCTCCCGACATCCAAATGATGTGGGATTTAAACCAACAGATTAAAAACACGTTGTTATACACTCCAACAAAAATTATAACTATCTAAAATCATTTGGGAGAGATTGATTGAATCAAAGTGAGGGAATGTGCTAGAATGTTATGAACTGGAGTATTTTCACTGAATATGCTTCGGTATTTTGAGAATATCTTGACCCGTATTTATCCAAATGGAATAATTTTTGATTTGGAGTAAACTAGAGACATAGGGATAAAATTTTTATAAAGAAATAGAATTTTAATTGTCTCTAAGAATTTCAAAATCTGGATTGAAATTGAGTTTTGACTGAGGTTGTAGCATTACCAGAGACAGAAATCATGTCTTGTTGATATTGAATAAACTGTATTGATAGATGCCGAATTAGACAAAGGTTTCTTCACAAAATTTTGTATTTTTTTCTCTTAGATTTCAACGGATATAAAGTTCATAATTTTTAAATATGAGAATTGAGAGATATGAGTTGTACAATTTGACAACATGATCATGTACAAGCCAAAGTTTCAAATGTGCTCAGTCTGTAGTATTTTGAGCATAACTCATAGATTATTCAACCAAATAGAATGATTTTAGTGTCATTAGAAACATAAGAGATAGGAGAACAATTTTCTAGAAGAAAGTATTGTCAAATTATTTCATTGTCATGGTCAGATTGATCATAAACAGTAGACCTGAAGGTATGTTTCAGAAAAAAAATCTGAATTTAATGAAATAAGTTATGAATTTCAGTTTTAATGGTTTTATTGAGGTATAAACTGTAAGTATAAATGATACTTATCTGAATTTGGAAATATGAATGTTTACATGACGAGAATAATAGAGCGATACCTCAAATTGTCATGAACATGCATTGTTCATATTTCATATACATAAATGTACATAAATGAATACATATAATTGTTGCCGGAACCTCGAGGCAATAGCTTCGGAAGTAGTCAGTGAGTAACTTAGATGGTTTCACTCAATTAATTGTTGTGTTAGATTATGTTTGAAATATCTTATGAATGTGAAATTGATTATGTTGATTCCGGACAATGAAGGTCCCAGGTTTCTGATGAATGAATGTGATATTTGAAGTGCTACTTGTATGTGAATGTGAAGAAATAAATGTTACTCAACAAATTTTGTTGAATGCCGAACTAAGGTCCGAAGATGATTGTGTTTTGACTGTGAATGTGACTGATTGAAAACAATGGTTGAATGAATATGTGAGATGCATCTCATTTCATGAATGTATGAAAGATAAAAGCAGTTGTGACCGGAGTCGCCAGTAAAAGAGCTTAAAGCTCAGAACGTGATAAGAGTCTTTAGCTCAGTTGTGCATGTACCCAGTATCTACTAAGGGATATGGGACATTATTCGATACAGCTTGGTACCTACTAAGGGATATGAGCTAAAAAAAAAGAGGCACTTGGTCACAACAAAGTAACAAATGAAACTGAATCATGTGCATTGCATTTACAATTGATATGTGTATTTTGTCTAAATGAAATGTTTGGTATAATTGTCTCGAAAGTGATATGTGATGCTTTATGCAAAAATACAAAGATGTGAATTATATGTCTACATGTTTGATGTATTGGATGAATTGAGTGAACCATCGGTATTGGTTATCTTATATGAGTTTGCAAAACTTTTCCAAAATTGCACGTTGATATTTCAGGATCGAGGGAGGACTTTAGCTACTAAGAGACCGTACAAGAAGTATAATTCTTGTACTTTTGAGAAGAAAATGACTCATAGGTCGGTCAGTTGAGATTGGAAGATTAGATAAATCTTTTTTTAGTATTTCCTCTTTCATGTAGCTTATTTTGTACTAGGTTATGATGATGTACATGTACGGTTATTTGAAAGCTACAATGTATTACATTCAGATTTATGAAATGAAAAGGGGAAATTTTGGTTTTAAAATATTGTGACTTTCTTTATGATGTCTTATAAGAGAATAAAGAATTATGATGCCATGTTAAGTGAAGGTCGTGATTGAACGTAGCGCGTCATTATCATAAGTTATGTACTAGAATGTCCTCAGGGTGTTCTAGTACGTACTCTATAATAGTGGGGTGTGACAAAGCTTCCATGGTTTGTAACCTGACTAAGTCCATATCTGGTTTTAAACAGGTCTCCGAGTAATGGTACCTAAAGTTTGATGAGATTGTTATCTCATTTGGCTTTATGGAAAATAAAGTTGAAAGATGCATGTATTACAAAATTAGGGGGAGCAAAGTTATCTTTTTACTTTTGTATGTTGATGATATCTTACTCGCATCAAATGATTTGACCATGCTGCATGAGGCTAAGCAGCTTTTAGCCAAGCATTTTGACATAAAAGGCCTTGGTGAGGCATCTTTCCTAGGTATTGATTCACTAGGATAGGTCTCAATCATTGTTAGATCTCTTGCAAAGAGCATACATTGAATGAGTGCTACAAAGGTTTAATATGGCTAATTATAAACCTGTTGCAGCACCAATCTCTTATGAGAGATTGTCTTTGGACAATGTCCAAAGAATGATAGAGAGAGAGAGACTATAAAGAATGTACCTTATTCTTGTGCAGTTGGTAGCTTGATGTATGCCCAGGTGTGCATTAGATAGGACATTGCATTTGTTATTAAACTGTTAGGTAGGTATCTTACTAACCTATGAATAAACCACTGGAATGTAGTTAAATGAGTATTGAAAAATCTGAATGGAATGAAGGATTATATGTTGACATTCAGGCAAGTCAACAATTAGACATTATAGGTTATATGGATTCAGATTTTGCTATATGCCCAGATGATAGGAAGTCTACATCAGGGTACATTTTTACGTTAGTATATGGTGCAATATTGTGGAAGAGTGTCAAGTAGACATTGGTAACTTACTTGATTATGTATGCAAAGTTTATGGCATATTATGAGGTTGCTTCACATGCAGTTTGGCTCAAGAACTTGATTTCTAAGTTATTTGTAGTTGGTTTAGTGGTTAGACTCATTCAGTTATAGTATGATAACAACAATAAGAACATCACAAGATTTAAGCATTTACAAGTCAAATATCTTACCATAAAGGAATTAATAGAGAAAGGTGACATTAAGGTGGAGTGTTTGACAATTAAGTACATGCTTGTTGATCCTTTAACTAAAGGACTTCACCCGGTTATTTTTAAAAGACATATGTATAGTATGAGTTTACTGAAGTCCTTGGACACTATTGGTTGTTCAGTAACAATAATAAAAACATCACAGGGTCTAAGCATTTAGAAGTCAAATATTTGACCATAAAGGAATTAATACAAAAAGGTGACATTGAGGTGGAGGATTTGACGATTGAGTGCATGCTTGTTGATACTTCAACTAAAGGATTTCGCCTAGTTATTTTTAAGAAACATATGTATAGTATGAGTTTATTGACGCTCTTAGACACTCTTAGTTAGAGATCATTATATTTGCCCTTGATACATTTATATAGATTTCATGTACTATGATTATATTTTTGTACATATTGATGATCATCATTTTGTTCTCAGTCATACAGTTTATTGTACATTGTCATAATACGGGTGAAATTCTTAAGATCTATATTAATCTTAAGCATTTTAAAGGTCACTAAGCATATATATAAATAGATTGACCTTGAGCCTATATTTGTAGGATACATATAGATACAAATATAAATCTATAAGTTTGATAAGACATATAGGGATACAAAATCCCATAAGGGTTTTCTCTAATGCAACTTTGCATTTAGAAACAGAAAACAAATTTCTCTTATGCAGTTTAACATAAAGTTTGAAGAAATTAAGACCAACAAATGAAAAGAGGATACATTTTACATTGTAAGAGTATCATCGTAGTTTGCTACACTTCATTTTATCATTTATGTTAGTGAGGTATGAGATATGCATGATTGTATTAAATCTATGTTGCATATGATACATGTATTTGATATTTTTTGATATTGAAAGCCTTATAGACCGAATGCTGGACTTTCATTATCTTTGAATTAAATGTTTTAAATTGGTTAACCTATACATTGATTTTGCTTACCCACTTTTACTGTTTTTATTGTTGTTACAACTATTGTCATTAATTTTTGTTTAAGAGGAAGAACGCTAGTGATATTATTAATTATGAGTTTTTATAAAATTAAGGTTAAGAAAACCAAATTTGATCTAGATTAAACATAATAAAGAAGCGTAATAAAGGATCTAGCTAAATAAGTTGAAGTTCAGTAAGGAAAATGAGCTCTAATTAGTGTAAGCCGATTATGTGTTGGATATATGATGAGAAGGTCCAATAAAGTTACTATAAAATAGTTGTTGAGGTCTCCTATAGTCTGCTTAAGTAAGTTTGTAAACATTCAGTTTCTCTCATTCATTAAGAGGCTCACACATAAGAAAAGCGCAGAAAGACGTTAACAATATAAAGATAACATAATTTTCATAAAGATTGATCAAAAGTTTCAGGGACTTGTTTAAGCAATTCAGTAGCTTAGTCATCGAGCAATGAATAGCAAAACATATATTTTTCCCCGTTTTCTTTGTTAATATAAGTTCATGTTGATCTTAGGTATATTATTAAAGTCCTATTATAACTAACAGTAATCATATAGAAAAAAAGATACAATTAGACTCAAGGCTGTTATAAGCCAAAATCTCGGAAGAGTCGATTTTTTTAAGTTAAAACATGAAAAGTAGTTGGTTACAGATTAATTAGACCCGTTAAAAATCGAAAGAAACCCACCTTGAGTCTAGTATAGAAACATATATTTGCTATGAAAAACCTTATACAGCTAAAAATTGGTGAGAAATGGCAATCCGTGAAAATGATAAATTTGTGTTTGCTAATGTTGTTCATTTACGTATGTCTCAGTTTTTCGGATTGAACGTAAACGTAAGTTGGTATTCAAAAACTGCTGTGCTCGTACATGTTCATATAAAAATAAGATACACCTTACATTCATGAAGTGGGCTAGCTTAGGCTAGGTGAAAAATACAGATCGAATTCAGCCGAATCTGCTGTACTGGGCCTACGCAATGAAAAGCTCGATTCTGATTCACAAATGCAACTGTGATGAAAATGAAAATGATGCCCATTTGATCAACGGATGCAAAGTTTTCATAAAGTGCTGTTTGGATAACAGGAAAAGGTGGTAAGGGAAAACCTGTGGGTGCTAGGGATGAACGCATTCCAAAAAGGTTGTTGGAAAGAGACCACTTCACACTCACTGTCTACTAGGAAATCCAACGAGTGTTGGCTACAGAACAAAACTCGACCAAAATGTACCACCTCTTGCATTTCACTTTCAATGGAAGACCACAGGGAAGGCTCCTTTCCGCTTTTTCATTCTTCCACAACAACTCAAGTCCAAGCTAAGCATGCCCACATGCAATCCACATACCTTCCTTGGCCTCTAGTTTTTGTCTACTTTCTTATAATAAGTCAAATGCCATCTGAAACTCCTCGGAAATTACAGGTCTGTGCTTCTCCAATGGCGACTAGAATCTGCAACATCTGCGAAGAGATTCATGATTCATGGGGAATGTCAAACTTATCCCAGTTGGCTCTGTCGCTGGCTGGCCTGTCCAAGCTTGAAAGAAAGCAAATCAAAGAGACTTATAAGGTGATGTATGGAGAAAATATGGCTGATCTTCTTCAAAGGATTCAGTTACTTGGAAACCAAAGAAACGATGTCCTCGATGCACAGAAGTTATGTACAGCTTTGTCAGTGTGGATGCTAGATTCACATGAACGTGACGCTAATTTTGCAAGGGGGGCCATTGAGCAAGGTGATACTAATTACAAAGCACTGGTTGAGATTTTTGTGGGAAGAAAATCAAGTCATATCATGCTCATGAAACAAGCATATCAAGTAAGATTTAGAAGGCAACTTGACCAGGATATCATTAACCTAGAGCCACCACATCCATACCAGAAGGTACGGTAGTCATTTTCCATAGCAAGACCTTACGCATTCAAACGATATATTTCGATTCAAGATCATGTTTTGCCATTTTTGTGTTTTGACTAATCTGTTAATTGAGTATGGAAAATATCGGTTGGTTTGTAGATTCTTGTGGCACTAAGCACATCCCACAAGGCTAACCAAGTAGATGTTAGCCAACACATTGCTAAATGTGATGCTATGAGGTTATATGAAGCAGGGGAAGGTGGGTCCAGGGCCATTGATGAATCTGTTGTGCTTGAAATTCTAAGTAAAAGGAGCATTCCGCTGATGAAGCTGACATTTTGCAGCTACAAACATATCTATGGACACGAGTATACAAAGGTATTTTAAGATACGTGCAGAACCTCATAAGTATTCTGTAATAAGATTGATGCTATTCTTTTTTAAACATGTTTTTCTTTTTCCTTTGTCCTCCGTTTTGCAGTCCCTCAAGATTGGGAACTCCAAAGAATTTGAAACCACGCTTAGAACTGTCATAAAATGCATGTGCAATCCAACCAGCTATTATGCAAAGGTAACTAACCATAGCTGCCGGTACATCAATTTTGATAAGAATGGGTAAAACTTTTACCGTAAAAGAGCCATACCTCATGACACGAGAGGAATCAAAAGATGGCCCTAGACTTATTCTAATGCTAGGACCACGACAAGATTAAAAATAACTGTACTGCAGCATAATTGATAGATATAGGCCACACTTTGATTACTTTGCATCAAAAAAATTGAAACTGAAGATGTCAATGTCATGACCACCTCAATCCAAATTGCAAATTACAAATTGTTGATCTTTTGAGCTGCAACCTAAACTTTTCTTCAAAAAATTGTTTCAGGCATTGCATGTAAGCATCCAAGCTGCTGATACTGGTGACTTGTCACGCATGATCATGAGCAGAGCTGAAGTTGACATGAACGAAATTCAAGGGGTTCTGCAGAAGAAATATGGGACAAAACTCAGAGATGCAATATGTGAAAGAATTCCATCCGGTGATTATAGGGACTTCCTTGTTGCTTTAGCCACAAAAGCAACTACCACTAACTAGCGAATCAGTCCATAGTTTGTGGTAGCATATTTTTGTCTGTAACTAAAGTAGAATTGTATGTCAAGATCATTGTTTAGTACTGATTTAAGTTTATAGTTACTGAAATAAAAGAGTGATGTATTAATCATAATGGTGGCATTGTCACTACGACTACCATCTTTGAGTTTTCTGTTCTCTCTGATGTGAATATAGTAGCACTACAAGAACTGCTTCAGCTTTATTGGTGAGTGATTGGGAGGAAAGATGAGTTCTATTAGTGGCTTCTATACTTTCTGACGCCGAAAGCAAGTGCAACAGAAAGAACATTTTGCTTTGCCCCACTTGTTTAGCCTACTAAATTCCCACAAGTTGACGTAAGAACATTTTGCTTTGCCCCACTCGTTTAGCTTACTAAAAAAAATGTTGAACTCCAACATTAAGAGCCTCCACCTCTCTGCCTTCGGGATTGGTGGAGGATGTAAATCGCGGGATGTGCCTCAATTAATTAGGGACTTGGGCTTACCCACTGATCTCACCATACAAGGGGCACAAATCTTAAATGTTGCCCCTAAGATTCGAACCCCCACCCTGCAGGTCGCCAGTATGACAGGCACCACACCACCCAAACCTTTGTTAGTTGAGCTATACCCCGGGAGCACTCGTTTAGCTTACTAAATTCCATAAGTGGACGTCCTTAAGTTTCCGCATTGACTAAGACTTAATCTTGAGTTTGTCTTCAGAAAGATACTCCTCTCCCTCAATAAACCCAACACCAAATCAGTTGTCATGTTCAACAACCTACCAGAACACGAGGAAACGAAATTAAGATATTTTTTATTCTACTTTAAGAAGTAAAATCTACTAGTAACTTACGAAAACAAACCAGGAATAGAACTTTATCTTGTACCAAAAACAGGAAAGCTGAATTAGTATACACATACCTAGTGTCCGAAATTCATGTTCTGAAAGTATAAATTACCTTCAAAGTCTTAACAAGCTCCTAGTAAAATAATCAAAATGTAAATACTTAAAAATGAACTATTTAGTTAGAAGATGTAGAAAGAACTAAGCTCTTGAAACAAATTAGTGATTCACTGTCATTTTTCTAACCAAAACATAATACGAGGACTAATCCTTTTGTTCTCTCTACGTGGGAGTATGGATTTAGATACGTACATGTCTAAGATGCAAGCTTTTAATTATCGCTGTTAAATCTTAGTCGCATAATAATGAAATAGAAGAACGATTATCAAATATCTATTAATGTGGTTAGAGTAATATAGAAAGGTTAATTTCTATGTCTCAATGTTGTTAATAGTTCACAAGCGTATCTATAGTCGAGACGGGATTCTCTGTCTAATCTTATTCTATCTAACTCTATCCAGTTAATAAAATCCAGTTACTTAACCATAACTGCCACACACGTGACATAAGTGTCACTTAAGTCATGCCTATGAATCTTTTTTATTTTTTTATTTTTTATCATTTTAATTTTAATTATTCTAATATTAATTTAATAAAAATTAAATTAAATTATGTTACTATTAATTTTATAAAAAATAAAATTAAAATGATAAAAAACAAAATAATCGGTTTGTGTCACAGGCGTGACTTTTTCCAGTTTTATTATTTTAATTTTAATTTTTTAAATAAAATCTTTAAGATAAAAAATTTAAAATTTTAAAAATGATTAATTTTATTAAAATTGTTTAATTAATTTATAATTTATAGAAAAATATTAAATTAAATTAAAAAATGATTAATTTATCATTATTATTATGTTAGCACGCATGCATATTAATGCAACATTAAACATCTTGTATATTTATGATAAATTTTTTCTATATAGATTGCTTGTGAAATGCATATAAATTATACAATATATTATATATGTGGAATAAGTTATTTTGATTTCAACAACTTATTTTAATTGATTAATTTACTAAAATTGTTTGATTAATTTATAAACTATAGAAAATATTAAATTAAATTTAAAATTGATCAATTTATTATTATTATATGTTTTATGTTGGGCCCCGATTCCTTTTCTTACTAAATAAGCATGTGTTCAGTTTATTTTGAGGTTGAGTTTGATTAATTTGTT
>JANIIA010484583.1:0-15958 GCA_027478495.1 Erythroxylum alaternifolium | reverse complement strand
AATAATATGCATATACATATTTTAGATTAATTTGTAAAATTTATTATAATAATATGCATGTGAGTGATCTTAAAAAAGATGCACAAAACAAATTATAAGCTTATTTTTTATTAAAAATGGTAGAGTTTTTTGACGTAAAAAATTGTCTAAAAATAAAAAATATCGATAGAAAAAAGAATCTAAAAGCTTACACAAAGTGTTTAAAATATCATTGCCCCTGAAAAATTACAAACGCGGGAAAGAGATTTTCGACGCTTAGATGTGTAAAAAATGTATGTTTTTTCGACGCATCTATATGGCTAAGAAAACTGTCGAAAATAGTTTTTATGACCCTTTTTTTTCGTCGCTTTATAAAGCGTCTAAAATTATTTTTAAGATGAAAAAAACATCTAAAAACTCCACCTTTTTCTATCTTTAAACTCCATATTTTCTTGTAGTGACCATTTTCTTTTATTGTTGTATGAAGTCTTAACAAACATGAAATCTGGAAAAACTATACATGAATTGAAGCTTATATTTTGTAGGGCCTCATTGAAAATATACAGTGTATATAGTATGATCCATATTTATTTTATATTTATATATAAAAATTATAAATACTTTAGTTTTGACAAATTAGCCTAATTTTATCAAATTGCATGATTTAAATCATTGTTTGATTTTAAATTCATATATATATATATATATATATATGATATTAATGCATGATTAATAAATTTTGAAGGATTATGTGGAACCTTTATTTTTTATATTTTTCATAAAATGAGGTGTCATGTGATTAATATAATTTTTATTAATTGAAGACTAGCCATAACATCTTTGATTAAGAAAAAATTATATATTAAGTGCCACAGTTCACATCTAGTAAAATGACACAAATTGTAATTAATTATATTCAAATATAATAAATTTTATACTATAAGAAGATTTATTATGTTTGCATGTATGATATGCTGTAGCAGAAAGAAGAAACCGAACATTATTAGACATGGTGCAGAGTATGCCTAGTATCTTTAAACTTCCTAAATCCTTATGGACATAACTCTTGAAATGACAGTGTATATATTAAATTGAGTTCTAACCAAGGTTATTTCTAAAACACCTTTTAAGTTATGGAAAGGTTGGAAATTGAGTTTGTGACATATACACGTTTAAGGATGCCCATCTGAAACAAGATTTTATAATCCACAAGAAAAGAAACTGAATCTGAGGACTATAAGTGGGTATTTCATTGGATATGCTGAAAGGTCCAAAAGGTACATATTTTATTGTCCATCTTATAGTACTAGGTTTGTGGAATCAAGAAATGCAAAGTTTCTTGAGAATGATTTGATCAGTGGGAGTGATCAATCTCGGGACTTAGTTCTTGAGAAGGATCATTGTGAAATACAAACTCCTACTTCAAGTAATAGATTGATTGTCATTTATAGCATCCCTCAAAGTCAAATGGTTATTAAACAACCAATCATTAAAGTTCCACAAGCTGCTGATGATAATCTAGTAGATTTAATTGTTCAGCAATCACCGAGTTGTTGAGCAGCCAGTTATACAAGCTCTTCTTCAGGAGGGCACTAATATAATATTAAGAAGATCAACTAGAGAGAATAAATCAACAATACCTAGTGATTACATTGTGTATTTACAAGAAGCTGACTATAATATTGGAGTAAAAAATGACCCTGAAACATTTTCATAAGCCATGAGTTGCAATGAATCTCAATTGTGGTATAATGCCATATTAGATGAGATGAATTCTATGGCATCTAATAAAGTCTAGGATCTTGTCGATTTGCCTAATGGTACAAAGGCCATTGGATGTAAATGGGTCTTCAAGACTAGAAAGGACTTATTAGGCAACATTGAAAGATATAAAGCTAGACTTGTTGCCAAAGGATTTACTAAACAAAAAGTAATCGATTATACAGAGACCTTTTCTCTTGTATCTAAGAAAGATTCCTTATGATTGACTATGATATTGGTTGCCCATTTTGATCTGGAACTACATCAAATGGATATGAAAACAATGTTCTTAAATGGAGACCTAGAGGAAGAAGTTTATATGAAACAACCTAAAGGATTCTCCTCTAATGATGGTGAATGTTTGGTGTGTAAGCTTAAGAAATCCATATATGGATTGAAATAAGCCTACCGTCAATGGTATTTGAAATTCCATGATATTGTTGGGTTAGCCATGGTTGCATGCATCATATGCATACGGATGTAGTGGAAGTGTTGAAATCAAGATTCTGACACCATGATAACCCGAAAATCATAAGATCATACATGCATACAAGGATATGTAAAGAACATGAAATATAAACAAAAATTTACCTTTGTTTCTCCTCCTTTCTTGTTTCTTCTACCTTTCTTTGATCACCCAGGAACATGCAAAGAAGGAAGATGAAATAATGTGTAATGGTTTTAGAACACCAAACTTGATGAATTCAAGTAGATGTTCAAATGGGTGATGGTTATCTTGCATGCATGTTGATTTATACAATAATTGCATAAATTACATGAAGATAACTCAAGCACACTTCTTACTCTCTCCAGATCTCTTCTAGAACCCTCACTTGAGTGTGTAAGAAGTGAAAGAAGCTCGTGTACATAAGTGAAGAACTCACTTATAATCATTTTGTGGCCTCTGTCACGATCGTGGCATATCTCGTCTTCGGCCACTATCGTGGCCCTATGAGGCACGATTATGGTTTGCTTAAAATAGGCCATACACACTTGCTTTTCATCAAATCTTTTATTCATGTGACTCTTAGGTTCCTAGTTATTTTAGGCGCTTGAATTAACTCTTAATTCAATCAAATCATGAAGAGTTTCATGATGTCAATTTTTTGGAATATAAGTGGATTAACACATGAACTCTTCGATAGTTAATTATCCAACTTATGAACCTTCCATAGACAATTACTGTGTAATTTGTCCTTTCACCATACTATACCCCACTTGGTTCGAAGTATAAGCTATATGTCGACTCCCACTAGATTGACTACGTCAAATCTAGTCCAAGAGATGTTAGTTCTTGTCCCGGGATCTGATTACTCTATGTGTCATTGAAGACTCTCTTCATGACATATAATTGCTATGGCCAGAGACTCCCGAGTACTAACCCCGACAAGAGGCCATGGGTATCATCTCCTTTTATCAGGAGTAGTGAATCCTTTATTGGCTACCTAATTACCTTCAAAGACTAATAGCTACACCCAATCACCACCCTAAGAGCGACCTCATCTTGAGGTAACAAGGAATGATGTCAAAACATAGGATTAGTATCCAAGATATCCTTGAGTACCTCATGTCCAAGGATATTTGCACCATTGCTATGATGAGATTAATCATTGACATTCGATAGATCATCCATATGATAATCTCATAGCAGATCGTCTGATGTACTTACTACCCTTAGTAAGCATCCACATGTTAACTCTAAACATCTCATCCTTACAGTTTGTGAGATCCACTGCTTGATCAAATCAAAAAGTATAACATGTGGTAGTCTGTCTGGATTAATAATGTCCTGTTTTATTACTCCTATGACTAGGGATTAGTTAGATATTAACATAATTGCATATGATAGGAATCTCATCATCATGATCTCATCATGATTTCCTTTATGCTACATTTTGTATCATGGACTTCACTAATTCGATTTAAGATCAATATCAATTCATATATTAACGAATATCAAATTAATGAAAAATGCCTTTCACTTTATTAATGAAAATAAATTTTGTACAAAAGTGCTAAAGATGATTGCCTTTAGGGCACTACTTTAACATCACTAAAGGTAACATCATGGTGGCTTTTTAAGCAAAAAGGGCAAAATCCTAATTGCCTTCATCATTTCAATGTTTGCATAAGATTATATGATCTCGACTAGTATTTGCAAGCAAGTTTTAGAGTTCCTTAATCATGAAGGAACACTCTTAGCAAAGAATACTTGAATTTAGTGTTTAATAGTTCAAAAAAGCTCAAATTCTTACCAAATGATAAGTGTCATTCATTTATCATAATAAGCTAATGTCCTTTTAACCAAAATCCAAGTTAATCAGTCTAAGTAGGTAAATATTAAATGGGAAAAAAACACACAATACACAAATAATGATATTTTTTTAATACCCCTACTTGAACATCACACTATTCCTAATGTGATACAAAAAAGTAAAAGAGGGGTTTAAGACAAAAGACAAAAAAACATAAACAAGGACAAACATTAAAACTAAAAGAAATTAAACTAATAGGAAACAAAGAAAGGGATAGAAATACAATACGAAAGTGTGGGTGGTGGTTGTATCGATGCGATATGAAGCTTGGTAATAAGCATGGATTACTAAATTGAGGGGTGGAGATAGCTACGAGGAAGAACATATAATAGAGACAAAAGAGTAGGCCTACACATACAAATAAAACAAACTAAGTTAAGGTTCACTAAGAAAATTAACAACAGACAAATAATTAAAAAACAAATAGAAATTAAATGGGATGTTTCTTTAATGTCTTATAGCTGGATGCCTCATTAGTCATACTCAAGGTGGGTCACTCAAAGTGATTGATTCCATTATTTCCACCTTTTCATTTGAATCTGTCTCTAATAATCTCCCAAATACTTCCTTAGTTGCATCCCCTAGCAATTGGCAGCATTCATCAGCCTCCTTAACCAAGTCCAACATCTTTTCTTTTTCTTTCTGCAAGTTAAAATAAAAATCTGTAGCATTAACTTGATCAACAAAAGAACAGTCTTCAGGAATAGTAGAAGTAGGAATAGGTTCAAAATTAAAGATTGAAAATTCTACTATTTCTCCTAAAATGGTCATGGTCAGTTTCCCATTCTTCACATTGATCAAAGTGTTAGTGGTGGCCATAAAAGGCCTCTTTAGGAGTATGGAGTGCTCCTTTTCTTTCCTCTTCACTTCCTCCATTATTCCTTGATTGACCTATTAGCTAATTGCAAATACATGTTCGTAGGTCTTAACTCTCTTATATCCAATTTTTCATAAATAGAGTGAGGCATAAGGTTTATGCTCACTCCAAGATCAGGCATACCCTTAACCTCATCATCATTACCCATTGATACTTTTACGATAAAACGTCCTGGATCTTTTAGTTTGGGGAGTAAATGCTGCTGCAGAATTGCACTTGCTACTTCCGAAACCATCACCTAAGTAAGAATTTTCCTAATCACATCTAACAAGGGCAGATTAATATTAACCTTAGAAAACATGTTACATAGATAGGAAAACAACTCATTTTGCTTCTATTCCTTAAGGCAGCTTGGATATGAAATTGGTGGTCGATAAGGATCTATCACCTTATATAGTTTTTGTCTTTTATTGTCCTTGGTGTCATGCTTAAGTTACTTACCCTTTTGAATGTGACCAGAAGAGTTTCTCCCATTGCTTTTCTCATTCCACTCATCTTCTTCTTGGGTGAGGCTTTCCTTCTCTTAATAATCAGCATCAGACAACTCAGATGAAAATTCACACATGATTTTCAATCACTTTGCCACTTTTTAGCACAGTGATAGCTTGGGCTTGCTCAGGTTGATTAGGCAACTTTCCCTTTTGATTGTTGTGCATTTAAGTAGCGAGTTGCCCTACTTAGATCTCAATCCTCTTCACAGATGCCTCCAAAGACTCAAAACTCTTATTGTTCATTTCCTAATTTTGAGATGTTACATGAATAAACACATTCAGGCTTTCCTCCAAAGAAGGCTTGCTTTGTAGGTTTTGATTTGAGGATTGCCTTTGGTAATAATTTGGCTTATGAAAATTTTGGTAATGTTATTGGGGTTGCATTCGTGGATTGTTGGTCTTCCATAAAAAATTAAGTTGGCTTCTCTAGCTAGGATTGTAGGTGTTTAAATACAGATCATTTCGCTCCCTTCATTGAAAACTGTTAAGTGCATTCACTTATTCCTCCCAATCAAAAGTTTCATAAGAATACGTATAAACATTCACTTCATGACCATAAGTTCCACCTATATCACACATTTCTTGATTTGGAACATTTTGGGGTAGTTGCATACTTTATTAACTTAGCTAACTGTATAGCCAATTCTTCATTCGATCTCACTTCATAAACTCCCGATCTTCGTCCTCTCACACTCTTTTGTTAAGAATTAGTGATCTCAAGGTTACGTATGCCAAGTTTTAATATTTATAACCTTAGCAATTTTCGCAAGCGCATGGGTTGTTCATGTAGTACCTAAGGTATCGATCCCACAAGGAGGGAAGTCTAGTCTTAAAATCTAAGGTTATACTAAATACAATAATTTAAAACAAATAAACTAATGTAGAAAATAAATCAATCAAACAATTAATTTCAAGAATTAAATTGTAGAAACCTAAACAAGTAACAAATCACACAACCCAATCCAAAAATCAACCTAGAAATTACCAAGTGAGAGAAAAGGGATTTTTAATCCGAAATTAATAAAAATCTAACTGAATATGCAATTATTGAATTAATGGGTCTAGACTGTCATAGGGTAGATTACTCTCTCTCGAGTTATAATCCTTAACCTTAATTTATAATCCTTAACTTAAATTATAGAATTGTGATCTCTTGATTCACAATTGACCCAGAACCTAGTTAGTTATATAATTGTCTAATAACCTACCAGGAACCTATGCTCGATCTCTCGTTATATGATTCTACCAGTTTGATTGAATTCTCTACTTATCAAATTACGTAACTCTAGTTAGCTTAATTTGATTATTTTCACTTGGATCACCCTCTCAGTTTATTGCCAAATTATTATGAATAGATATTGAATCACAATTAAATCAATAAAAACACAATCAACCAAGCTTTATTAATCTCAAGGACCAAAACCCCGAAAGTGAGTTTCAACATGAATCAACACTCGATAACAGTTAATTTCAATAATGATCCCAATTTTATACATCCATAAATTGAAATAACAATAGAAATACTGTCAGAATGGATTCTTGGAGGTAGCGACTGTAGGAAACCACCTATTTAGGGAAGTACGTCACATCAAGCTTCGTCTCTGTGACTCTCTTCCTTCGTCTCCTTCCTTAATCTCTCAATAACTCTCTAGGTTTTTCCAAAATGTGGCTGTCATGAATGCTCTCTTTTAGACTCCCCAAAGCTGTTGGTTCTGTCCCTTTATGATGTATTTATATTTTGGATGCCCTAGGTTTAAGTCAAGGTCGAAACAGTTCAAAAAATCTTGCGAAAGTCAAGTTTTTGCTTCAGCTCAGCGTAGGTCGTGGCTAGCGCTTAACCCCCTATATCACAATTGTGACCTAAAGTACATGATCGTGGCTTGGCTGCCCTGGCTCATCCCTCTTTGTCACGTTTGTATTCGTGGGCCCGAAACTCCTCGCAACTTCTCCATTCTTTACTGTTTACCCTGAAATACTAACGAACACATCCAGCTACCTCAAAAATATAATAATTAAGCTTAAAGACTCATACTAACCCATCAAAAAACACTTAAACACATAAACTAACACAATTAAATAATAAATACACACTCAACACTCAAATTCACACTAAATACCTAACAAATTACATCCTAAAAAATAATGCAAATCACAACTATTAACATCCCCAAACTTAAACGTTTTCTTGCCCTCAAGCAAACAACACAAAAAACATACAACACATAATACACACAATGCAAAAACGAGGCAATGGCTTTGGCTTCATGAAATAAATTTAATCTTGAACACAATCTGATAAGTTATATCTAATCATTAAAAAATGTATATGTAAAGGCTTTGAACTAAAGTTACAAATTAATTAAGATCTAAGTGTCAATTTATTTACCCTTTTAAATTGTGCACACACATTAATAATTCTTTGGTCCTTCAAACTCTGTATCTATTCCTAAGTACATTTTCATGAAAATTCAAGCTTATTACAAGTCCAGTAGGTTTTTATTATAAAAACATTTTTTTAAACATAGACTTAGTCTTTTACTTGAAGGCAAACTTTGGTGATGAATGTCAATCCGGTTACTCGGCTAAGTCCTTTTATTAGATAGTTTGGTTAAAATGTCATTATAGCCTTTTGACATGAAGGCACACATTTGTGATGCCTGTCGATCTGGTTACTCAGCTATTATCATGTTTTCAACTGGCTACTAGCTCTATTCATAACCCAAAGGTCAGCGGAATAATGATTTATTAATAAAATAAACAATTTTTTGAACTACTTTATTGTTTTTAGCTATTCATTTTCATGAAAAAAAATAGTTAAGCTACTTAAGTTAAAGGGCCTTAAATTATGAATGAATGTGACAACCTATAGGGTGCTAAATTTACATTGAGTCCTAATTAAGCTGTATATTTATCCAAAGAACCCTAATTCACTAATTTTTTGAGCTAATGATCATTTACAACCTACTAGACTATGTTTAAAATTAAATGAATTTCACTTCATTTAAGCCATTGACACATTCAAACAATTCGCACAACAACCTAATAACTATCATACAGTATGTAAAATCACATACATAAGCAAAACATAAAATCCCTCCCCATACTTGAACAACACATTGTCCTCAATGTGAGAAGAAGGTACACATCACATAAGATAAGAAAAGACAAAACAGAAATTAAAGTGACAGAAAACAAATAAAAATAACATAAAAACAAAATAGAACTGAAGGCTAATTTGAAAAAGAAAAAATGGGCTAGGTATAAATCCTAAGGGGATAGAGGTGATGATATATGGTGTCGAAGGCAGCAATTGAATGCCCTGAGACTTGAATTACCGATGGATCTGTTAGATATCCCTGCTCTGGCGTTGTTGTGTTTGCGCCATCTCTGTTAGTGTCTTGTTAGTCTCGATGATTGCATATAAAACCTTCTTCCAACCTTGTTCTTCTTCCTCTTCTTCCTCAGATTCTTCACTTGCTGCTTCTTCCTGTCGAGGTGGTGCTGAGCTCGAACTCGCCTGACTTGCCCTGATCTTGACATATGTCTTCTCACTGATTTCCCTCAATTCCATATTATGATGTAGGTTTTCAGCCCTCTATAAGTGGTGATGATGTAGCAAGTTAGGGGGATGGACCATTAACCCCCTCCGTTCTATGCCAAAATGTTCTACAATAGCAGACACTATATACCCTATTCTTAGATTGTTGCTCCTCTTGTGCGGAGTTGCAATAATGGCATTACGCACATGTGTGGATGTGCAGACTAGAACACTATGGTCCATGCACCATAACATAAAAAGTTCCATGATAGAACACTTGTTGGTTTCGGTTTAATTAAAAACTAGTTGACACATAAATTTTTGCAGCAACAAGTGTTCATGGGACCATATAGTGTTGTTGTGAGCATTCTTTGGATGAAATTGCTCAATTCCAGTAAGTTCATTTCAGTATTGGGAAGGACAAAAGTCTTCATAATGATCGGTGATGGAGGATTCGGGGAATCTACACATCTCGCACATAAGTTCAATATTTAATTCATAGGCTCGTCCTCCCAACCTAAATCACACTTCTTTTAGATTCCTACGGTTGTAGGTAAGGGAAGTGAAAAATTCCAGTGTAAGCTCCTCATAAACAGGGAATTGAAATCAAATGAATTGAGACCACTAGATCCTCTCAGCTAGGTTTTCTACTCACTTATGCAATTCTAGTCTATCAAGTGTGCCAAAATCAAAGTATTTAGGTACTATAATTTGTCTAACATGAAGGTATAAAAAATGAGTACCTTTCTCCTTGGTGTAGATTAGGAAAGGCAAGCCAAAGTCTGCTGCTCAGTTCCGTCTCTCCTATCCCGCAACTTGTTATCGTCCATATGGTTCCTGTTGGGCTGATTATTTAATGCGCAACATACTTAGCACGAATTTGGAAGAATACCGGAAGGTTAAAATTTTTAGTGGGAGGTAAGAGTGTTTGGATGTTTGAATTCTAGAGAGATAAAGTGAACATGAAAGTGAAAGTAAAAGTGAAAATGAAGTTAGAACTGAATATATAGGTGGTAAAAAGGGTAAAAAGGTTAAATTTTCTTTAAAAGTTTTTGTCCTCCCTTTTAATGCATAGTTGTAGTGGCGTATCACCATTTCCTGATTTGCTGCCTTTGTTCTTTTTCAGTCTTTTCACTTCCACTGCTTGATTCTTTTGTGGCCCTTTTTCACCTCTCTTTTCATGCTTGCACGTCATCCACGTAATTCCAAAATTTGATTCCTTTTTCAATTTTTATTCAAAAATAAAACTAATCCTAACTACAGAATTTCAAACATTCTAACAAATTAATCAAAGAACTATTTTTCCATGGGTTGCCTCCCATGCAACATTTCTTTTTATGTCGATAGCTCGATGTTCTTTTAAGCTCAAGGCGGTCGGAATGAATGGTGCGATGGTAACGCTGTCATTAATCTCAAAGTTTGAACTTGAGCTACCTGTTGCTGTCCCCACCTTCATTGCAATTCTCTTTTCCTCGCCTTTTCTTTCGCGAGCGCTTCTTACTGAAAACATTCCCGAGAATCTCTATATCTTCCCATTCTCCTCCAGGTTTGGGTTCCTTGGTATTCACTGGAGGTGAAAGAGAACCGTACTCTCTTCTCGCCACCTTGAAAGCTAATTTCTCCTTTCCTATTCACAGAGTTAATTCACCCCCATCAACATCAATTATTGAAAGCGCGGTGACCAAGAACGGTCTTCCAAGAACCATCGGGGTGTCCAGATCTTCACTAATGTCTAATATGGAAAAATATATGGGAAAGGTATATTCATCCACCTTTATCGGCACATCTTTTATAATCCCCAACAATTTATGCGTTGTCCTATTAACCGTCTTGACCACAAACTTAGTGGGCACTAACTCTCTTAGCCCCAATTTCAAACTATATGTGTAGGGCATCATATTTATGCTCCCGCCTAAATTTCTGAATGTCGTGTCTATGATGATCCTGTTGACAATATAAGGGATGAAAAAATCCCCTGGGTCCTCTTTTGTCGTAGCTATGTTGAGGTCATCTTCTAGTGATCGCTCTTTAACCTTCTTCTTGACGGACTCCAGTAATTTGTGCTTTGTCTATATTTGTTCTGTTACTTCCTCGGCCTTATTTTGCTCAATCTCCTGTAATTTTTCTGCTTCTGTCTTTTCATATAACTCTCATTATTGCATAATAGGGAATGGAAATATAAGTCGAGTTTCATTAAGTGACTCAATCATGGGCTCACTCGAATGGTCTTCTTTAATTAGTTGACCTTCTTCTTCATCCTTCACCTTCTTCGTTTCCTCATCCTGGGTCTTACTGATAGCTAAGATACGTTCTTTCGGATTGGACTCAGTGTTGCTTAGAAGAATTCCAGCGTTCTGAGTCGACATTGCCTTCGTTAGTTGCCCTACTTGGACTTCAAGATTTTGTATACATGAGGCGTGGTTCTTCGTAACTTGCTCGAATTTGCTATCAAGCATCCTATGTTCTTCCTCCATGCCTCCAATCTTATTCAAATTTTTGTTCAAGTTTGAACTTCATTGAGCTTGCTTTATCTTACTAGAAGCCTGATTGTCCCTGAAACTTGAATTGTCTACCAGTGTTTTTCCATCAGGAGAAGTTCGGGTGATTCTTCCACCAGGGCTGTAGATGTTAGAATTGGGATTATTACTGCCTCCTCCTCAACCATATTGTGCCCCCATATAGTTCACTTACTCCTGATTGTCTTCTTTCATTAAATAACACTCTACGGTGTCATGGTTTAATTGTCCATAAAGCTCAAATTTCAATTGTGCAACCTTTACCTAAGTTGAGGATGATGCCTTTATACTATTTAGTTGTCGCGTCAAATTGTCAATCTTTGCTTGCATCTTATCATCTGATCGACCGTGACAATTCCCTTATGCTCTCTAAAAGAAGCAGGTTGCCTTCCTCAGTCACTCGTCCATAAACAATTATTGCTTGTCATCTCCTCAATTAGCTCCTCTGCTTCATTGATAGTTTTCTGCGTTAAGGATCCTCCTGATGTTGCGCGTATGTGCCTCTCGTTGGTGGGTTCACTCCATTGTCAAAGGTTTGCAAAAGGAATTTCTTAGGTAGGTTATGGTGTAGGCACTTCCTTTGTAGGTCCTTATATCTTTCCTACGCTTCATAGATTGACTCCCCATCACCTTGTTGGAAATTAGTGATTTCCTTTATAATCTTCGTTGCCTTAGTCAACGGGAAGTACTTATTTAAGTACGCACACATAAGCTAGTCCTATGATGTGATATTAGCTGGGCTTAGTGAATGATACCAAGGCTTCGCTTTATCTCTATGTGTGAAAGGAAACATCCTAATTCTAACCACATCCTCTAACATTTGATGGTACCGAAAAGCATGATATACGCGTTTGGATCCTCATTCGCTAATCTGTAAAATTGCACATTTTGCTAAAACATGTTTAGGAGCGTTGGCTTAATCTCGAATTAGGCCGCTTGAACAGGCGGCCTAACTACACTTGGTTTAATGGGTTGAACCATGGCCTTATAAAGTCTATGAGGGTCCTCTGTTGTCATCCTTGAGTTACTTCCTGATCCATATTTCTCTGAAACTCCTAGGCCATTAATGATTTTCCTAACTCTTTTTCTAAGAGTTCGTTCTAATTGTGTGATGTCTAAATCTAACATCTCCACTGTATGACTCGAACCTCTTGTGACTCTTGTGTTCATACAAGAGCACGAATTGCAAAATAAACAAAAGAACGAAATAAAAAACTAAAACTAATCTAATGCCTAAACTATAGAATTAAATTGCCTCCCAGACAACGACATGAAAAACTTGAACGCGAGGTTACGTACGCTAGTTTTAATATTTATAACCTTGGTAATTTTCGCAAGCGCACGGGTCATTCACAAAGTACCTAAGGTATTGATCCCACGAGGAGAGAAGTCTAGTCCTAAAATCTACGGTTGTACTAAATACAATAATTCAAAATAAATAAACTAATTCTGAAAATAAATCAATCAAACAATTAATTTCAAGAATTAAATTGTGGAAATTTAAACAAGTAACAAATCACACAACCCAATCCAAAAATCCATTTAGAAATTACCAAGTGAGAGAAAGGGGATTTTTATTCTAAAATTAATAAAAATCTAACTGATTATGCAATTATCGAATTAATGGGTTTAGACGGTACTAAGGTATATTACTCTCTCTCGAGTTGTAATCCTTAAACCTAATTGATAATCCCTAATTTAAATTATGGAATTGTGATTTTTCGATTCACAATTGACCCAAAACCTAAATTAACTCTACCAGTTTGATTCAATTCTCTACCTATCAAATTACCTGACTCTCGTTAGCCTAATTTGATTATTTTCACTCAGCTCACCCACTTAGTTTATTGCCTAATTATTACGAACAAATATTGAATCACAATTAAATGAACAAAAACACAATCAACCAAGCTTTATTAATCTCAAGGACTAAAAACCCGAAGGTGACTTTAGATATGAATCAACACTTGACAATAGTTAATTTCAATAATCATCCCAATTTTATATGTCCATAAAATTGAAGTAAAAATAGAAATACTATCAAAACAAATTCATAGAGGCAGCGATAGTGGGAAACCACCTGTTTCGAGAAGTATGTCGTGTCAAGCTTCGTCTCCGTGACTCTATTCCTTTGTCTCTTTCCTCAGTCTCTCGATAACTCTCTAGGTTTTTTCAGAATGTGACTATCGTGAATGCTCTCTTTTTAGACTCTCCAAAGCTACTGATTCTGTCCCTTTATAATATATTTATATTTTGGATGCCCTAGGTTTAAGTCGGAGTCAAAATGGTCAGAAACATCTTACGAAACTCGAGTTTTTACTTCAGCTCAACCTAGGCCACGATTATGGCCCTGCCTGCCACGATCATGACTAGCACTGAACCCTCTCTATCACGATCATGAACCAAAGTGCATGATCGTGGCCTCGCTACCCTGGCTCGTCCCTCTCTATCACAATCATGGCCTGTTGTGCCACGATCGTGGGCTATATTTTTGGCCCAAAAGTCTTCGTAACTTCTCTGTTCTTCTCCGTTTACCCTGAAACACTAACATGCACATCAAGGTACCTAAAAAATATAAAAATAAGCTCAAAGACTCATACTAACCCATAAAAACCACTTAAACATATAAACTAACACTCAACACAATGCCTAACAAATTACACTTTAAAACACAATGCAAATCACAACTATCAATTAGCCCCTAACATTTCAAAGATTTCATACGTTTCTTCAGTCGTCCTCTCTCCTATAACTCCTCCTGCTGCATTGTCCACCGTGTACTAGCACTACTGAGTCAACCCATCATAAAATAATTAGTTTCGTATGTGAAGCAGAAAATGATGGTGTGGATATTTTATAAACAAGAGCTTAAAGTGTTCCTTTGCCTCGTGGAGTGGCTCTCCCTCCATCTGAGTGATGGTGGCTATCTTGGTGCACAAATTATATGTATTTTGATGGGAATAGAATTTTCCTATGAATTTGTTGTACACCTCTTCCCATGTAGTCAATGAATTGGGTGGAAGGGTCATTAGCCATGCTTTGGCCTAATCCTTTAATGTGTATAAAAAGCATCTCATCCTAATTTAATCCTCATTTAGGCCATCCAAAGTGAATGTTTGGAGAGTGTTATAGAATTCTTGACGGAAATTTAAAGGGTCTTTATTAGGAACCCCATAAAAAGATGGCAGGATGTTGTAATGGATGTTCTTCAATTCGTAATTTCTAGCTGCCTCTCCTAAATGTATACACAATGTTGCAGTACCGGTCACTAGTTTGGCATACTCCTTCATCACTAACTTCCTTTCACCCATCTTATGGTTATTCACTTGATCTTTACGCTTGGGTTCCTTGTGATAGTCTTCAGAGTCCCTTTGAGGCCTTGGTCTTCGATGTATGTTATCAATAAAAGGGATGGCTCCACTATCTAAAGATCTCCTTCCTAGTATAAACCAAGTGAATTCACTTCCTAAAGTTCTCCTACCCAGTACAAACTAACTATGGAAAGCACTACAAAATAACACAATAAAACATGCATGTTTGAAAAAACACAAACAATTAAAATCACTTAAGCAAATAAAAACATAAAAATTATTTCAAAGTTTAAAGTGCCAAACACCTCCCTAGTAATGTTGCCAAAAACGTTTTATGCTAAAAAAGTTCTAAAATTATCTTGGCTATCCTACTCGCAAGTATACAAGGTAGTTTTAATGATTACCTAAGGTCGTCTCCCACAGAGGTGAAATTGGTCCACTCAAATTAATCTTGAACAAAAATAAAAATAAAAGCAATTTTAAACACTCTTTCCTAATTTTTTGAATAAAGACTTTAAAGGAAATCATAAAATTAAACTGAAAAGTAAACGAAATTAACTAGAAGCAAAGAGAATAGATTAATCTAAGTGGAAGACTATTGAGAATTAATTTCACTAATTTAATCTCCTATGCATGATTAAAGCAAATGATTGGATTGTTGTCTTACTAAAATTAATAGTTGGGTTCTAAATAAACTCTAATAATGAACTAATCTAACTTTCATATTCAACAAGTTATAATCTGATTTAATTATGGAAATCTACTACTAATTACCACTTAAATTAATATATTTCTAATTCTTAACCTAAGCATCCATAGTTTTTCGTTCCATACTAAACTTTTCCTCTTGATCCTTTTTTTAATACCAAAATTATGCAAGGTTTGGTCATGTCATTACATCTATTTAGCTCAGAAACCATAGCAATAAGTAAGATAACAAAATCGTAACTCAATTGTTCCTAGTTGATTAAAATAGCTATATTAATTCTCAAGAAAAAAGAGATCAATCCATCATAGCGTAGACAAAGTTCATCATCTCCATACACTTCAATCCCATGTTATTGTCAACAGAAGTATTATTGCAATCAAACATTGAATACTAAATGAACTATGAAAAGATAACAAAGTAATAGTCAGTTAAGCTAACAAAGTAATAAGTTCAGTAAATAA
>JANIIA010484573.1:0-15959 GCA_027478495.1 Erythroxylum alaternifolium | reverse complement strand
GTGGCTTCTTCTTTGGGTTAAACTCTACCTTTAAAAGGGTTATTTAACCCTTTTATATTTTATATTAGAACTGACATACTATCAGATAAGAGGTTGAGACCCCATTAGTCTACTTCTTCCTTGCTGATCTTCTTTTTGCATTGGTTGAAAGTTTTAGTTCCTCTTCTTTTTAGTTTATAGGTTCATAAATATCTTCATCACTATAGAAAATAGAAGTAACAATCTCTTTATCTCCTATTAATAGCTGTGTGTTATGCTTAATGATATTGTTTTTAGTATCAGTTGATTTTCACTTTAGGATTATACACTTCATTCTCTTATATTTATATTGCATTTACCTCATTCTCTGGTGTATATTCAAATCATTGCTCAATGTGCTAGTATAAGGGGTTATCTAGTCCTATTAGCTCTATATAATTACTTATCTTGAAGGTTTTTTAGCCCATTACACAAACATAAGAACATAAACATGTATTTTGTTAAGAATATGATGGAGAATCAAAAATTTAAAGACCCAAAAACATTCTATACTTAATAGCATAATAGAAATGAGTTGCATTCTTCCCATATAACTAAGTTTTCTCATTTTTCAGCTCTGGATTCTTTTAGTTATTTTATCTACAAAGGGCTAATATTCGGGGATTTTAAGATTGCAGTAGCTTAGAAGTACTCTCGGATATTTAACTGAAAATTGTCCTTTTGAAAGTTGTAACACAGCTTCAAACTTCTCAGTCTCTCCATCTTGCACCGCATTAAAGAATATCTAACTCTTATTATTTACTTGTAAGCCTGAGGTAGTTGAAAAGGAGCTAAGCAAGTTTCTAACTTTCTATTATAGTGATAGATGTCTAAAGGTTTCAAAAGTCGCTTTTGCAATATTTTGCATCTTCTCATGATCAACCATATTCATGGATTCAATAGTGGAAAGCAGCCCCTCACCATATATTTTCAGATTAGACTCTCATACATTAGTTCCCTATATGGAGCTAGAAGAACTGTTGATCCCATCCTAGGTCCCATTTAATAGCTTCAAACTTTATTTGACATGTTAACAAGGTGTCCATAACCAAGATATCGCACCTTTGAACTATTACTATCGTATTATGCTTTAAATTATGGTAGGCTTCTACACTCACCACATTTTTCCAGTTAGCACATTTGTATGTTAAAGGGAATTCAGTTAGTCAATTATGATCTTGTTCGATCTCTCCCATAGCCACCACTAGGTAGTTTGTTGACAGAAACAAATCTATTGAACCATATCAGGTAAAGATAATGGATTCCAGGGCTTTGGGCCACATGCACTAGCTCAACTAGGTTGTCCATTTTCTTCTTTAAAAATGACAATATACACAAAACTCTTTATGTTATGTTTTCTTTTTTCATTTTGATTATCTCTCTATTTTGTTTTAGTTCATATGTTTTAATTTCACATATTTGCTAATGTCTTCATAGATTTATGTTCTCATATTCTCAGAAATGATGTTGCAAGAGTAATGCAAACTAACAGTAGTTGCTCATGCGCACTAACAGTAATGCACGCTAACAGTAGTTGCTCATGTTCTCATGTTCTCATCTTCAGGTAAATAGTAGTGTTCCTCTTCATTGTCATTTTTAGCCAAGAGAGCCAAATTGAATCTAGACCATCCCTCCCAAAGGCAAAGATTTGAGCTTGTTATTAATGTTGCTCTTTTTGTTTGATATTGTTTGAGTTTTAACTAGGAATTTTCTGTGGTAGGTTTGGTTGGATGCTTAGAAAATGTGGGGTAAATTTATTAGGTTGTTGTTTTCAATTTTGAGATTTCTTTACTTAAATATTCAAGTATATCATTTAGCTGGGTTTAGTGCTAATGTTATGGCTAACTAGGGACCGACGTCTAAAAATGTGGGAGATCTATGATGCCATTAGATGGTGTTTGATTGTTATAGTGACTTTAGGACATCCTTTACTATTTCTTATCCCACTTTATAAGTAGTTTCTAAAGATCCTTTCAATATCGTAGACTATTTTAGCTAGTAAAGCAATATTGGAGCTCCAGTATATCTGCATTCCATTAAGGATTGCCTGAATTAATTGGATTTTACCTATATAAGAGAGTTTATGGATAACCATAGCATTTTTTTCAGGATAGAGTCATAAAGAGGTTCATAGTCTTGAAATGCTAGTTTTTAGGTTGAAATTGGCGTCTAAGGTATTTGATAGGTGTTATTAAAAGTTAAAGGCTAGAGATTTAAACTAGTGTCTATTGTAGTTACTTAATATTTTGTTAAGACTATGATTTGACTTTTCTCCTTATTAATAACTAATCTAGATACTTTTTAAATTCTTCCAACCCTTTAAGAAGTAGCCTTACTAACATATCATCAACTTTACAAAGAAGCAGTAAATCATTAGCAAATGACAAGTTAAGGAGTTTAATTCTTTTACATTTGTAGTATTATTTTAAATATCCCCTTAATTTTTCTTGTGATTTATCATCTTTATGAAAACCTCTATATCTATAACAAATAGGTAAGGAAATATGGAATCTCTTTTTCTAACTTTGTTTGCTCCTTCGACCATTTGTGTTGCTTTACCATAGATTAAAACATTGTAGGATGGGGTGGAAATACACTCGTATATCTAATTAGGTTACATTTCAGGCAATATAAATGCTTGGAGAGTATGAAGTAGGAAAGACCAGTAAAGTTAGCTAAAACTTTGGTGAAATCTATGTTCATAATATAACTCTCGATGGCAATATTATAGCAAGATATTGGCCTGCAGACTTGAAATCAAGAGGGGTTAAGGGTTTTGGGTATTAAATAAAGTAATTTTTTTAGCTCTGTTGGAAGAATTCATGAATTAAAGACTTCTTTAACCATCACACAGATATTAGTTTTAGCTAAGTTATAAGATTTTCGGAAACATAAAGTAATGAAGTCATCAAGGCGTAGTGATTTGCTTCTTGAAAGATAAACAAGGCTTTTTGATTTCTGAGATGGTGATGGGAACTATTGAGGAAATCTATTGTCGAATTGAATGCAGGTGATTGACATAAGACCTGGTTTACTAAAGAAGAAGAATAAGGCTGTACCAAGAAGCTTAATAATAACACAACTGTAGTCGCAGTACCGTCAGCTTCTTAGAAGTGTAGCTGACGAGCCATCTGCTCATACACAGTCAGAAGATCACACACCTGCACCTTGTGAGCCTACTTCAACACCGAGAGAAGTCACATCTGCACCTATTACTCATCATAGAGATAAGTATCTACAAATTTTGAGAATGCGACGTAATATTAGTTCTCCATCAAGTTCTCAAGAGATGCCTCCATCAACTTCTCAAGCGATGCCTCCAGCTTCTAATCAGCCACCAGTAAGTGACACAAACCCCTTTCCTAATATTTGTGCTACCTCTGCAAGCACTGCAGGTATGATCTTTCACATCACATTGGTTAAACATACAAGTTTAATAAAATTTTTAATCTAACCAATTAAGAGTATGTTATATGTTTATTGTAAAATATTCCTTGCTATATTTTAGGATCCACTACTGATCCGAAAAAGACAAGGGGTGTCACGAAAGGACATGGATTAGAAAAAATTAATAAGGCAATAGGTAAAAGATTGGAGATAGAGATCTCCCTCATTGAAGGACAATCAACAAACTCTGTATAGTCTGGCAAATTATCGAGTGAGATTGGTGTAATATTCCAAACTTCCTTACCTTTAAGAACAAAAAGAAAAAAAGTAACTATAAGTTAGACATAAGTATTATAAAACTATCTAATATGTACGTGTTTTCCATATGCCTAAAGCTTTGACCAATAATTTATAATTTGTTACAACAAAAGTTGGACGTCAAGGGAATGAGGACAGATGACAAAGTACATGCTGCTATCAAGAAGTTTCTTTCCTTAAGATCTAAAGATCAAAGATTTCATTTAAAAAAAATTTTACCAAGCACGGAAAGGATGTTAAGCCGCACAATGTCACAGTGGCAGAGTGGATGGATTTATGCGAATATTGGGAGCAATCAACTATAAAGGTTAGTTAATTTGATCACAAAACTTAATTTCACAACTTTGTTGACAACTAATTATATTTTTCTATTTATAAATTGTTATTTATAGATGTTATAATAGATTTTGTTACGCTTATGGTTAGGAAAAAAGTCAAAAATCCAAATTGTCTAGGAGTCAAGTCAAATGTCGACCAAACTTCAGCTCCAAGGCCTTTGTAGTGATACAGCATAAGATTGTAAGTTATTATCTTAATATTTATATTTTACTTTGATTGATGTTTCAAAATTTATAATAAATATTACTAATAAATCATTTCAATACAACAGAGTGACAAAGATGGAGAAGAGTGTGATCGGATGAAGCTATGGTATCACACTCATTATGATTAAAGTAAAGGTCAATGGACAACTACTGAATGCAGAAAAAAATAAGTGTGTACATAGTTCATTTACCAATATTTTTTAGTATTTATGAATTTTAGTATCTAATTAATTCATAATTTTTCAGGAATTAATGTGTAAGGAATTGGCAGATTCAATAGAACTAGGTCATCTGATGACAGTGGATGAAGTGTGCGACAAAGTCTTTGGCACTAGATCTGATTATATTGTTGGCATGGGAGTTGGGCCTCGACCACAAAGGGAAGACTTTGGTCAGAAAGAAACTTCGAGACCAACTGGAGGAGTCCTAGGAGGTTAATCAAGAGTTATAGTCTCAAGTGGATGAATTGACTAAAAAAGTTGAATAAATGCAGGATCGATTAACTACCGAAGTTGAGCAACAAAGAATTGAATTTGAGCAACAAAAAAAGCTCTTGGAACTTTTATGTACTACACATAATATTCGTTTAAATTAGATATATGAACTCATTTTGATATCTTATACACTTATGACATACTTTTTATATTAATTATTGTATTATGACATGTTTGGAATTGCAATTAAATAATAAATTGTCCTCACTTATGAAATTCTTATGATACGTAAATAATTATTAAAATCAATGGTATGCTAAAAAATTTAAGAATTATTAAATAAATAAAATTTATAAATAATATTTAGTAGTTATTAAATAAATAAGATTTAAAAAATAATATTAAAATTGGTAAATTATTAAATTAAATTTATTTTGGAAAAAATAAATACAAGAAGAGAATGGTATTCTGCGATGTTCTCCACGTCACGGATTCGTCAACATTCTCTGACATTTTTTTGAAATGTCACAGAAACCTGCATTTTGCGACGTTTCAAAAATGTCACCGAATGTGGCTTTTCGCAATGTTTTCTACAACGATGCGGACTATCAAAGATTCCTCGACGTTTCCTGAAAGGTCGTTGAATGTGGCTTTCCACGACATTTTTGTGACCTTTTTTAAAACATCGTAAATTGGATTCTGCGACGTTTTTGGACATTTTGCGACATTTTAAAAATGTCGCAGATTGCATTGTATTCTTGTAATGAATTTAGGAAATAAATCAATCAAACAATCAATTATGAACATTAAAATGCATAGATATCAACAAAATAGCAAAATCACACAACCCAATCAGAAAATCAACCTAGAAACTATTAAGTGAGAGAAAGGGGATTTTAATCCGAAGCTAAATAAAAATCTAACCAATTATGCAATTAGTGAATTAATGAGTCTAGACGATCCTAGGGGAGAGTACTCTTTCTCGAGTTATAATCCTTAACCCTAACTAATGATCCCTAAGTTAAATTATAGAATTATGATCTCTCGACTCACAATTTTCCCACAACCTAAAATAGTTCTAAAATTGTCCATTAACTTACTGGGAACTTATGCTCGATCTCTTGTTACACGACTCTACCGGTTTGATCCAATTCTTATCTATCAATTTATTTTACTCTCGTTAGCCCAAATTAATTATTTTCACTCGACTCACCCTCTCAGTTTATTGTCGAATTATTACAAACAAAAATTAAATTACAATTAAATCAACAATAACACAATCAATTAAACTTTATTAATCTTATGAATTAAAAACCCGAAGGTGAGTATACATAAAAATCAACATTTAACACAAATTATTCTCAATGAATATTGCAATTTCATACATCAATAAAAATGAATAAATGGAAAATATTGTTAAGAATAGAATTGTGAAGGTAGCGACAGTGGGAAACCACCTATTCCAGGAAGTACGTCGCGTCTAGCTTCGTCTCCATGTCTCTCTTCCTTTGTCTCCTTCCTCAATCTCTCGATTTCTTTCTAGGTTTTCTCTTAAAATTGGCTAATGTGATGGTTCTCTTGCCCGACTCTCCACAACTACTGGTTTTGTCCCTTTATGATGTATTTATACTTTGGATGCCCTAGGTTTAAGTCGGGGTCGAAATGGTTTGAAAAATCTTAAAAAACTCAAGTTTTTGTTTTAGCCCGACGCAAGCCACGGTCTTGGCCCTACCTGCCACGATTATGGCCAACGCTTAACCTCTCTGTCACGATCGTGACCCAAAGTGCACAATCATGACCTGGATCCAAGCTCTCTATCACGACTGTGCCTAAAGTGCACGATGGCCTGGCTACCTTGACTCATCTCTCTGTGTCACGATCGTGGCCTATTGTGCCACAATCGTAGGCTATGTTTTTGGCCCAAACTCTTCGCAACTTCTCCGCTATTCGCCGTTTACCCTAAAACACTAACAAACACATCAAGATACCTGAAAAATATAACAATTAAGCTTAAAGACTTATACTAACCCACAAAAACACTTAAACACATAAATTAACGCAATAAAACCATAAATACACACTCAACACTCAAATTCACACTACATGCCTAACAAATTACATCTTAAAACACAATGAAAATCACAACTATCAGTGGTGACACCAGTCTTCATGATTTAAGGGCTTTATCCTTCTCCTTTCTTTGATTTTTCATCTTTTATTTTTATATCCTCCAAAACCCCATACAATTAACACTTGTCCTTGAAAAATGTCAACCTCATTTCATAAAATTCTTATTAAAATAGCATGAAGTTGAAATTTTGTTATTTTTTAGTTTCAAATTTGTGGATTTTCAATCTTTTCTTAATTAAAAGCTATCTTTTTAAATTAATGCATTCATAGTTAAATTGTCAAAACATTTGAGGTTCTTTCCCTTCCGATTATATCGATATATCTTTAAATTTGCTTTATTTTGTTAGTTTGGGCACTTCTTAATGTTTCTATTTTAAAAATCTGGCCCTTTCAAAATTACAGATTCTTTTATGAAATTGATTGTTAGATATTGCAATTATACCTTTATTTGTTACAATTCCAACCACTAATTTTCAACTTAGGCATTATATCAAAATTGAGGAATTTTCAAATTATACATAATTAGGGAGGGGAGTGATTGTTTTGTCATTTTTGTATTTCTTCTATTTTATAATATATGCTTTAATAAATTTATGTTATATTCATGTATGAATATGTCTTTAATTTTGAATATCCCTTTTGTTCTTATTATTGAATTATTCTTTTCATACTGAATAATGTTCTCCGTATGAATTAGTAGGAGCTAATCACTATCTTGAATTATGCTTTATATGGTTAATTTTATTATTATTGTCTAATATCTCAAATATTTTTTTATCATCATAAAGGGGGGAGATTGCTAAACTAATGGAGGTTTTTATGATAAAAAACATAATTATTACTAATGTGTTTATTATTTTGATGAAAAGCAATATTAGAACAAAATGATGTCATAAGCTCAAGAAGATAGTGTATGAAGTTGATAAAGAAAAATTGAAGTTCAAAACCAATAAAATAAATATCAAAATAAGAAAAAAAGAAGATAAAGGCTTATGATGGTAAATTCACATTTTGTATTATTATTTACAAGCTCTCTTCATTAATTTGACGATCTGAAAGACTCTTTATATATAATCCATTCATCTTACTTCATTGTAAGAGTCTTTACATTAATCAAAAGTCATTGAAGTTTTTTATTTTGATATAAAAGCATCTTAATCTTTCAAATAATCTTTGAGGAATATTTTGGGAATTTTTTAATCATATTTGGATTAAACAAATTGGTTTTGAGTATTTGAAGTAGTTAAAATCATGTTTTTGGGTGATTAGTTAACCTATGTGGGTTAATGGTCAACCAATATAGGTTAAAGTTATTAAAATTGACATGTTGTAAGTTTATAGCAACATTGGTTAATGTATTCAAGACCAATGTGTCATATTAGTTGACCAATATGTGTACTGGTTAACTAGTGTTCCAACAGCTCATAAATTTGGTACTATAAATGCATACTAGTCAACTGGTATGCTATGTTAGTCAACCAACGCACTACATATAGCCGTTGTATATAAATAGGTGTTTTCTTATTGGATTTAGCATCAAGAAGGTTTTAGGTATTCTCTACACACATTTTAAAGAGTTCAATCATTTGAGCATCATTGTATCACATTTGTGTGAGTGAGTTATTTTGAAGTTATCAAGTGAATAAGTGAGATATTTTTTAGTTGTAATACTTTTTTAGAGTGTTGAATATTATACTTAGGGGGAATTCAAATGGTATTAAGGTTCCTCTTCATATTGGAATAAGATTGTAAGAATGGTTATTCTTTACTGAAAAAGAATGTACAAAGACTATTCTTTGCCTTAAAAGAAGGATTATGGTGGAATTTCAAGAAAAGTCTTAGGAGTGAATGTAGGTAAAAGTTTTTTTGTCAAACCGCTAGAAATCTATTTGCATTCTCTACTCCCTATCCTTTTTAAATTATTGTTCAATTGGTTGATTAATTTATATTAATTAATTTTCTCATCTCTGTTTATATTGATTATTATTAACTAAGTAAATTGGTTAAAAATTTTGTTGAATTTTATAAACATCCATTTCGCTCCTTCCCCTCTCCCTTTTGGGTGCTATTAAGGACTAACAGAAACCAACCATAGCTTTCTACATTATTATCACATATTAATTCAAGAATTGTTTGTATCATATTTAACTTATGACATTCATGGTTATTTTTTGGATCAATAGATGATAATAAGTCTTACAGGTGTATTGTTAGGGCATGCCTTAACCTAATACTTCTGACATCATGATAAGGATAAGAAAGTGGGGATGATATGCATAAAGCCTTATATGAACGACTGGCAAGGAGGATGAGAGTCTTTGAGAGGACGCCATCAATGAGATTGCTTAGTAATATGGTCACTTTTAATTTAGATGTTATGAAAAATATGCATATAGTGTTAAGGAGTCAATGACTAACAGAACATATCTATCGACTAGTTGGAAATTAAGATGAGCAAGAAGTTGTAGAAGCGGACAAAGATTTCCCTAACCTACCAAAGTAGTAGCCAAGACAAGACTCACCATAGCCTAAAGATTAGGTATTGATAGTATAGACCAAAGATATTAACACAAGATAGGAATTTTCACTATCTAATGATCTTTAATTAAATTGTATGATAAAGGGTTAATAGCTTAAGAAGTCATGCGAGGATTCATTACCTAAGTACTGTTTATTTAATTTGGTTTATTCTTTTTGTGATCTACGTTCTTAATTATTCTTCGTATTAAACCACTATAACAAAGGCATCCTTTCCTAATGATTTCCTTAGCGACGAAACCAAATTTGTCACCAAAAGACAACATATTGCAATGTTCAAAAGTATTCGTCACTAAAACTTACCATTTGGTGACGAAACCAAAAAGTGCCCCACAAGGAAAAACCTTTAGTGATGTACAGAGAAAATCGTCGCCAAATCATGCACAATGGGTGATCATTTCTTATATTTGTCGCGAAATAATGCAATCGCAACAAAGTATAAAAATGACACTATAACTTGTCAAACATTTTAGAATGAATCCTGTAAATCATCACCAAATATTATATGTTTTGCGACGATATTATAAAACTTCACCAAAAGGTCAATATTTGGTGACGAAAGTCCTATTTTGTCGCACAAGCTTATACATTTAGCGACGATTTCTTTTCATCATCACTAAATGTGAAGCATTCAATGGCGAATTTTGGAAATCGTCACTAAATGTTGCACATTAAGTGACAAATTCTAAAGAACGTCGCTGAATGTATACATTTGGTGACAATTTCTAAAAATCGTCACCAAATGATTGAAAATTTCATAAATTATTAAACTAATATTTTTAAAATCTATCATAGTTAAGATGTTTTATTGGAGATTTGTTTTGAATGTTTACAACGTATTATTAAAAAAACTAATAACTAAATTTTAAATGTTAACAGTAGTATTAATTAATCATTAGTGTTTACTAACATTGTAAAAATTAGTTATAAAATTTTTTAATAATTTTATCACTATAATAATATGATATATAGAGTAGTACAAACTTTGAATTAGAAGTTACCTAATTCATACACTCATAGAACTAGAACAATAACAATTCACATTCAATAGTACGCAACTTGACCTTTAAGTAATTGACATGTTGTTTGACAAATTATTACAAATACAACAATAAATAAACTTTAAAGCTAAGTTCAGTTGATTGACTCGCTAACTGACAATGATATAGTTATTTATTTGGATTCCAAGTGACATGAGAGTCAGTAAAGGTAAATGAGTCCCAGATATCTAGATTCCCCAGAAGGGTCCTTACACATTCGAATGCACCAATTGGAACAGTGACAGTTGTTCCCTTAAGTGTAGGGTTTTTCACACCCTTTTGCAATAACTTTTCTTCTATAGCTAAACTTGTAGAGGATGTAGTGAATAAGTTGCTAGATTTAGTACCTAAATCACAATCAATATAGAAGTTAGATATTGTCATATTAGTAAACAGTTAAGTGAACTGAAATTAGAGTGACATGCATATATGCACGAGCAGACAAAGTATTAGGAATTGACGAATTTTCCAAATCAACCAATTTCCCTAATCCTTTATGAACTATTGTGACATCACTCCCACCTCCATGGCCATACATGTCATATTTGAGACTCAAGGAAGCTTAAAAACATGTAGAATAGACCGTCAAATGTGAATATATATAATAGTTTCATAAAAGGAAATGAGAAGTACATAATAAGGAAAGTGACGTTGTTCATATGATATTGAACATCTTAAAGCAGAAGATCGACCATGGAAGGAAAACGATGATTAGTATATAAAGTGGAGATTGCATCTGCATTGTTGGTTTTCTCAGTAGGGACAATTTTGCCACATTCCTCACAACGGAATGAATTAGGGCCATCCAAAAATAGTCTCCATATTGACATTCCTTCATTAATAATGTTAAGAGGTAAATTATGTAAAAGTCAATTTAGAATAAAACGATGATATGTTTAACTCCAGTTTCAATGACAACTGAAACTAGTCCAGTTTAGCACTTGTACATCTTCAATGTACCTAATGATATGAAAGTTGCCCTTGCTAAAATTTCAAATATTTATTATGTAGTTTGTATCTAATGCAAAATTTAGAATTTAAAGTAGAATAAACATGACTATGTTCTTCATGTACATTCATATAGTATTATCTATATGTCTCTATATTACTATTGATGGAAATGTAAAAAAGTAAAATACTATTGAAATAGTTTCAAGAGTATACAAAAACAAAGCTTTTATGAGATTGAATGTTAAACGCCGGTCAGAAGATAGACATAAAGAAATAACAAAGATAGACAGTAAATGGTGGTAGGAGGTATATAGTGACAACAAATAATAAAATTTTAAAGTATCGCTAGGATAGAAGATTACTTTGCAACAGTCCTAGTTACCGAAATTGATTAGATTTAATTTCAAATCATATACAAAAATGGATTGGAGAACATTGTTAATGGATTGTCTAGAGTATAACACTTTTTAAATGCAAATCGTTATAGAAATTTCATCGAACACCTTATAGATATGACAAACTCATCTGAAGATTCAAATGCAAATCATATTGTTTCCCTTCCATCACTAACATTAACACATTCCATGTTACTTCTGTTCACAGACAACCTATAAAGTTAATGCTTATATAATTTCCTGTTCAAATTAGAACATAACACCTTCAAAACACATGAAAGCCTAAAGTCACAATTGCTAAGCAGGATGCATTTAGATAAGTTCCCTAGTAGGCAAAATCCAGGAACAACTTGAGAAGATTCAGTAACAATGAGGTCAACTAAACCGATTTGACTTCGAAAACTAGCTGAGCAAAATCCAAAATGTCCAATGACAATGTGCAAATAACATAACACAAAGAAACCAAACAACAAATACAAAACACAAAGAAATCAACTTTAGCACCACAAAAAACACCCTATGTATAAATCTATATAAAGAAGGTCTAGATCTAACCTGGAAGGATAAAAATTACAACTTTTCTACTTAACAATGGTAAAATACTTGTTTTCTTTCTCTCGCTGTCTTTAGAGGCAAATTTAAACATCACAGGCAAGCAAGAGAAAATCGATCGAAGAGATACTAAAACTTGTGGTAAACTAAGATTGACAAACAAATAGCTGATATAGTCAGTAAAAGATGTACAAATGAAGACCGCAACTAAAAATACAACAGATGGCAAAAAAAAAGTGACAGTATTATAGACCGTGCTTTAATATAGTCAATGAATTTGATACGTGGGTAAGAAGTCAGAGATTGTTGGTTTTAGGAAGACTTGACGGAGACTACAGAGGAAAAACTGAGTTCTAGATAAAGTAAAGCTTTTTTAAGAACAATAAAGAAGTAAAGAAAATGCTTGGGTTTTGGCAACGTTTTCTACAATTCATAGCAAATTTATACTTTTAGGCGACAATTTAACATATTGGTAGCAAAACGTTGTACATTTTATGATGTTATAGGTGTTTCGTAGCCAAAGTTTGGCATTTTGCGACAAATATTAGATTCATCGCAAAATGTGGGAGATCATATAATATAACTACGTTATTTTTTGCGTAGTTCCAAACGTATTAGCGATAGTTATCATTAATCATAGCTAAATGTTTTGCAATTTACGACAAATTTTGGTTTCGTCACTGAATGTTTAAATGGTAAAAAAAAATTAGGTGGGACACAAGAAACGACATCGTCCCACCTAAGTAAAAATCGAAGTCGCAGCCTTCCCCCTCCCTCTCATTTTTGCGTTTTCTCTTAACTGAATATTCTCCCTTCTTTCTTCAATCTTCCTTTAACTGTTCTTCTCAATTTTTTGCTCTTATCTTCCCCCCATCTATCATCTCGTAGAATTAAGCTCAACTAAAAAGTTTTCTTTCATTTGTTGTGGGTTCGTTTTTTAATGTCTTAAAGCAACCGAATGTAAATTTGTTGTAGTTTCTTGGATTTCTTCACCTTTTTGCATGGAATGAGTAGTAAAATATTATATGAATGATGGTGAAGAAAGGGGACTGAATGAATGAATGGTTGAAGGAATGTGTGTCTTATGTTCTGCTTACAAGGTGTTTGTTGAAAGTCCTATTCTAACGAAAACCTTTCAGTTTTTGTTCGAAATGAGATTTGGTTTGACATGTAATATGATTATATTGAGGGAAGATGATTGACTATGATAAGGACAGAAAAGATCAGGCATAGGTACTTATTTAGATAGAAATTGCAAGCTCTACCATAATGTCACTAGCAGTTCATTTTGTAATAGAGAAACATCAATTTCTACAAACTACAAGCTCAAAAAATCTCAAAGCTTAAGTCAAGTTCTATGTGACAGAATAGTAACTCATATTCTTTTCCCACTTCCAAATCAAATTCATATTTTGTTATATTAATTGGTACTAGTCACAAACTGCAGGCCCGTTCTTTAGTCCCATATCAAGTTTAACTTCTAAGCTTTAGAACTCAACACTAGGTATTTCTTTTGAATTCTAGGCCCTAAGATTTATTATAGACATATCAATTTCATTTCAATTTCTCAGGCATAGTTCTAACCATTTTCTTTATTTTAAAGTTTTAAGATAGCTTTCAAATTTAGCTCTAATCATTTATTTTTATTTCTAAGCCCTAACGCTATCTTTGGTCATGTCAATTTCATTTCAAGTCAAAAGATACATCTCCATTTATTTTCCCTATTTTAAAGACCAATATTTATTTTAAGCATTTTCTCCATTTTAGACTCTAAGACTCAGTTCTAACATTTCTTTTTAATTATAGGCCTTAAGATTCATTAAGGTCTAGAAACTTAATTTCAAGCCTTAAGACACAGTTTTAGACATTTCTTTCTAACTCTAATCCCTAAGATTCACTATAGACAAATCAATTTATTTCTAACCCACAAGACTTAAATTTAAGCGTTTCTTTTTTTATGTCAACATGAGTTCAATGTTCATACTAACTATGGAAGTTGGTTGGTGCTGGCATTTTCATGGGTATCAGCCAGTGGTATATTACTAAGGTAGATTTGAAAATTGAAAAAAAAATATAATCCTTCTTATTCTTACTAACCCTAGCTTCATCCCTGACCCTATTACACTCACAGAAAAACCGACCATAAAAGAGAGGAAAGTGAAGTGAGAAGATAGCCACCAACCTGTACAAAAAAAAGATCCAACCACCAATGTCTATAAAGTCTAGAACCTCCACTGTCGTGTTTTCAATAGTCTAATGAGAATATGATGAGATCCTCATATTTATTTTTAATTTTTCATACAGATGATACAGTTACATAAATATAACGTGTAAGAAGAGACAACAACATTATATAGTTTGGCATATGGTGTTGGCCCCGAGTCTCCATTTGGATTTTATGGCGACTACGTGTCACCGTTGGAATTTATTTGAAATAATAATAAATCTATTTGGGAACATTGTAATAAAATAAAATATAACATTTAAATTTGATTAAGGTCCAGACAAGGAAAATTTGTGGTGGGACTTTTCTAACATAAGCATATAGTAATTAAAATATCATAGAATGATTTTAGACATAAAAATTAAATTATTCAAAAATGATTTAATATAAACAATTAATTGTCAATAAGATACGCAATTAAGAGATAATATCATAAAAAAGAAATAGGTAATAATTATATTAAACAAATAAAATTCATAGGAGAAGTAAAAATAATACCCAACAATTTAATGAAAAATTTTCCATAGCAAAAGTGATCAAAGAAGAATTGATTTGGGTGTTAAAAGAATTAATAGCAATTTGGTTTAGTAATGGGAAAATCTTAATTCAAAAGAAGAAAAGTCACGGGCGTTACTTTTATTTCTCACGCCCGTGAGAGGGAACAAAAACAGGGGCGTCGCGATCGCGACAGAGGATGAACAGTAGCAAGAAAAACGAGGGAAGTCGCGATCGTACCGTGTCACGATCGCGACTGTGGTGAAATTTTAGACTGTCGCGATCGCACTTCGTCACGATTGCGACTTTCTGGCATTATCACAATCGCGCTTCGTCGCGATCGTGATTGTGATGATATTAAACTCCAAAAATTTTCTAATTCATAAATTCTAATTTATTTTCATGCTTGATAATTTAATAAAATAAAAATAATAAAAAACCTAAAAAACGAGATCTAACATTTCTCCCCTCCTAAAAAAAATTTCGTCCTCGAAATTCTTACCTGAGTCTACAAATATGTGTGGGTACTTCTCCTTTATAGCTTCCAAAGATTCCCATTTTGCTTCCTCTCTTGCAGGGTTCTTCCACAAAACTTTTACCAGCTTCACAGTCTTACTTCGCAAGACCTTTTCCTTTGAATCTAGGATCGCCACTGGTTGTTCTTCATAAGTTAAATCTTCCCTTAATGGAACTTCTGAAGGTTGGACTATGTGTGACAGATCCGATCTATATCTCCTTAGCATTGATACATGGAAGACATTATGAATTTTTGATAACTCTAGCGGCAAGGCTAACTTGTAGACGAGAGGGCCAATCTTCTTAATAATCTCGTAAGGGCCTATATATCTTAGACTGAGTTTACCCTTTTTACCAAATCTTAAAACTCCTTTCTATGGTGAAGCTCGAAGAAACACTTTATCTCCCACTTCATA
>JANIIA010484539.1:0-15961 GCA_027478495.1 Erythroxylum alaternifolium | reverse complement strand
TTTAATTAAAAATAATTTATCTTTAAGTTTTATCTAATATGTAATTATTATCAGTGATAAAAATATAACTACATTAACATTAACAACCAAACAGGTTTTTGTTTTTGTTTGAAAAAAAACAGAAACAAAAAACTGAAAACTAAAACTGAAAACTACAACAGAAAAATAGAAGTAGAACCAAACAGCCCCTAAGCTATTTATGCTTATAGATTCTTAAAATTTCTTGTAAAACCTTATAACAATATTTGGCTTCCAAGTCTAACTAGCCTTATCTGAGCATCATGGAGTTTTAGTAACAACAAGGAGGCTAACATTTAGGGATTTCAGCCATTGGTTGATTTAATTCATAAGAAAATTAACTACTTGAAAAATAAAATCTTATCTTGTTTAGATAGAATCCAACTTATAATTAGTCCTCAATAATATGCATAACAATTGGAGCTCTTACTTAATACTTCCAAGGAATCTAATCAGGACTATTGAGAGGATTACTTAAAACTTCATATAGTCAGGAGATGAAAACAAAGGATCTCTACAAAAGTGAAATGGTTAAAAATTTGTTCTCCAACACAAGAAGGGGCACTTAGGATTTTAAGAATTCATGTTATGAATAAAATTTTTATCATTAAGAGAATTAGGAAGCTATTCTTAAAAACATAATCAATTTGCACTAGGTGGATGCACTTTTATCACTTAAAAGACATTAGCTTTTGGAATATGAAAGTGAGAAATGAAAACTCCTAGAACCTCAATAAAATGTTAGGAATAAGTGATACTAGCTAGGAATTTAAAGCTATAATTGTTAGTGACATCATAGCTAGTTTCAGTGAGACAATTAGAGTGGATTGGATAGTTTATGAAAAGACAATCAAAGTTGAATTTGATTAAACATAAATTGTTAGAGAATGTAAAAGTAAAGCAGATCATCTAAGGTGATTAATGGAAATGCAACCTTAAAGGTTTTTCTATTATCAAAGACAATATACAAGCTACAATTATAATGAAATTAAAGGTATAGTTCTAGAATGTTTACTAAAAATATTGTCCATAATCACTCAAAAATCATTTGTAAGGAACAAACTGGGCGGATATGGTTTGGTTAAGGTATGACTTACTAAAAACCTTATTCATTCTAAGTCTAATAGCTAAAAATATAATAAAGACTAGAAAATAATCAAAGATTGATTTGATCTTACTTTTGAAATTTGGAATGAGGAAGTTAAGGCTATTTCTCATTATTTTTATAAGCATCAATTCACTAAAACTCTATGGATACAAGTGTAGGCTAGATGCAACATTATGTGGTTAGTAACAGAAAACCTGCACATTTAGAACCACCTTCAGCTACTCCACCTATGCAATATGGAAAGAGAGGAATACTTAAGTTTTTAAGAATGCTTCTATAGCAAACCTCACCTTTATAAGCAAACATTGATTTGGATCAAGGAACGTATACTTGGTTACAAAATACATAAAAATACTAGTAATGAAATAAAAGCTATGTGGAATTTGCCAAAGGATCCAAGTTAATAACTATTAAAATTTTATTGTGACTAGCATTATCCATGACTAATTATTAAGCTCAAGTACTAGCGCTTTTCAATTCTTAATACTCAAGCAAAGGCTTAGACTTGGTTTTGCTATTGAATATGTATGGGGTTTCTATCCTTGTGAACTTCTTTCATAGCATAGGATTATTGTTGTCAGAGGTTTACTTTGTTTCCTTTGTCATTTTATCTTATTTTATTTTGGTGGCCTTTTGATAGCTTTAATTAACTTTTAGTTACTAAAAAAATTAACATAAAACATATGTTTGAATGAAAATGGATTTGTAATTTAAATTAAGGATTAAAATAACATATTTAAAGATTTTTAAATATGATCTAAGGGCTTTAAAGGTAAAAAAATCTATAAATTTGTTTAAAAGAAATAATGGTGATGAAATAAATGAACCAAATTTCTTGTTAAATAAGAAATAGATGATGTTAAAGGAGTTAATTTCAAAGGATATTAAGGAATAAAAAGTCCCATTTTTAGAAAGAATGTGACATTATGGGCATTTAAAGGGTTTTAATGAAAATAAAATGACTGTGTTTGTTTTTCTCAACCCAAACACTTAATTTTGAATTAGCTAAGGAAAATGGAAAGAGTTTAAAGTTTATTTTTTAAGCAGCGACTTGAAAGTTTAAAAGGTTTTGTAAAATCTAAGTTTATCTAATAAGCCTAAGAGTTTAAACTAAAGGTAAAAGATATAAATAACCTATGATGGCTTACAAACCTAGCTAATTTTTTTATTCTTAAATATCAAAATAAAATGGAACTTTTTAATGAAATTAATTGATTAAAAGCTTCAAAAGAAACCTTTGAAAAATAGTAACTTCTATTCCTAGGAGACCATCTAACGCTAATTGGTAGCAATTAATGTATAAATGGATGAGATCAAATTACTAAAAGTAAAAATTGGCTAAAATTATTTAAGGAAGTGGTTTAAGTCAAAATCATTCAAAGAATGGAATTAAAAAAAAACTTAAGTCAAAATTGATTTAGAAAAAGATTAGGCTATTGATAGGTCAATATTTTATATGTTATTTGAGGTTAATTTACTTGGCATTTGAAGCCTTTATAACATGATCTATATAGAGTTTATATGTTTAGTTCAATATATTATAGGTGATTGATTTGAGGGAAAAACACAAGATTCAGTGTAACTTTCTCCATAGTTTGTCTAATTGAGGTGATTTTGGAATCATTAAAAAGCTAACTTGAAAGGCAAAAACATCGTAGAAGACTTTTAATGCTTATTTCTCAAAGATGTTGAAAAATGTAGAAATTGGAGAAGCTAAGTACAATAAGCTTCAAACCTGAAAGTAAAACAGGCGTCTATCTTTCATGAGGGTATTATAAGTTGATATACAGTACCAAAATAGCATCAAAGTTTATCTATAACTAATCAAACTCATCATTAAAGTTAGGCAAGAGAGGAGAAAGACAAGAATGGTGATGATCTTAAATATATAACACACATTAGTTCCTAAAGAAAAAAAAAAGAGATTAAAGAATTCTTCAAGTTTAAGTCATTTAGAACTCTATTTTTGTAATCCTAGTTATAAATACTTGTATTAGAATTATTCTATGATACTTATAAAAAAATTTTATTAGAATTTTATTAAACTTTTGTTAGATTTATAGCCAAACCTTAGGATACTTAAAAGGAGAGAACCTCTCTCTTAAAAATTTTAAATAGTTTCTTTGGGACATATTTCTAGCTTAGTTTTTTTAATAGTTTTTTTTCTTAGCATTGATAAGTGTAAATTGCATCATGTTTTAGGGCTTAGTTTGATATGTGTTTAATTGTTAATTCAATCGTTTAGTATGTGTTTAGTTTAGAATTGTATTAGTTTGTTAAGTATTTATGTTTTAAGTGTTTTATAGGTTAGTACAAGTCATTGAACTTAAATATTATGTTTTCAGGGTACCTTGATGTGTTTGATAGTGTTTCAAGGTCAACATTAAAGATCAGAGAAGTTTCATAGACATTCAGGCCGAAACAATAGCCACAATCGTGGCACAATAGGCCATGATCGTGATAGAAGCACCAAAGTTGGCCTATGATCATGGCACATATGCCACGATCATGACATAAGCCAAGACATAGCCCACGATCGTGACAGAAGGCTCAGATGTGGGCCATGATCGTGCCCTACGTCGAGCATATGCTTAGACACTAAAAAATGTCAAGTTTTGAGAGATTTTTTGAACCTTTTAGACCCTAGAAAAATCTTAGGGTTGTTCAAAACACAAAAGATATTTAAAGAACAAGAAAAAGAGGAAGGAGGAGCATTTGGCATCAGCACTTTTGAGAAACCCTAAAGAAAATTCATCGAGAGATAAAGGAAGAGAAGAAGGAAGAGAGAAAAGGAAAAGAAGCTAACTCAATGTAGTTGCCAAATTAGGAGTTTCCCGACGTCATTGCCTCCCATCATCCATTCAGATCATATTTACTGCTTCTTTTCAATTTTATTAGTGTATAGAATTGGAATAACAGTTTGATGATTGGATTTTCGAATGTTGAAGATGTTCTAAACTCACCTTCGTAGTTTTATCTTTGAATTAATGAAAACTGATTGTTTATGTGTTAATTGGATTTATTGGGGTTTAATTTTGGAAGTGCATAATTCGATAATAAATGAAGAGGGTTAATCGAATGAAAAATGATTAAATTGGGCTAACGAGAGTTAGGTGATTTAATAGAATAAGAATTAAATCAAATCGGTAAATTATGTAAAGAGAGATCTTGCATAGGTCTTCGGTAGTTTATTAGAGAACTTCATAACTATTTAGGATTTTAGATAGTTTGTTAATTGAGAGATTGCAACTTTCATAATCTAATTAGGGTTTATGATTTAGGGTTAATGGTTATAACTCGAAAGAGAGTAATCAACCATAGGATCGTCTAGAACCAACAATCCAGTAATTCATAATCAATTATGTTAGCATTAAGGATAGATAAAATTCGCTTTCTCTCAATTGGTAATTTCCCTAGTTTAATTCTTGGGTTTGTGTGGCAACTGTCGAAAAATTAATATTTATGTGATTGATTCTTAACTTGATTGGATTGATTAAATTAATTTCTTGTTTTTAGTTTCGTGCTATTTTAATTTTTATATTGTTTATAGCCGTAAATTTTAGGATTAGATTATCCCTCCTTATGGGATCAACACCTTAGGTACTACGCTAATGAACCGTATGCTTGTGGATTGTCTAGGGTTATTTATTAAAACTTAAACACATCAAATACTCGATCAAGCACTAAGGAGGAAGATTTAAAGTAAGGATCAAAGAAACCAATGATAATTATCTTTTAACTCTTTTCTTCAACTCTTTTAGTCTATGATGAGATTTATTTATTTGTATCTTATTTTTTTATTATGTTTAGTAGATAAAAATCTTATTTAGTATTAGGGATTTAGTTTGTAAGGACTTATTTAATTATTTATACATGTTTTAATTATTTAATTGGTTGAATTTGTTCTCTTTGATCTTAATATTAGAATTGTGATTGATCACTATATATTCATTCTTAGGGATTGTATGATGGACTAATAGGTAAAGTATGACCTATACAGTAGGAGAATAAATATTTAGCTGCTAAAGATGATATTATCCTAGGCTTTAGTGATAACCATATAAGTTAACTATACTTAATAAGTGTGATCAGGCTATATATATATATATATATATATATATAAAAACCTAAACAATCTATTTTATGTGATAATTAGATATCCATATAAGTGAACCATGAACCCTAACATTTTTTTTAGTTGTATGCTTTGATTAATTAGTTTAATCCTATTTAATGAAATATTATGCTCTATTTTTTTGTTTCTACTTAAGATTTATAAATTTAGTAGTAGTTCTTTATTGGATTGATAATCTAAAATATCTCAAAATTTATTATGCAATCTATAATTAACTCTATGTGCTTGTAGATTAAAATAGTAGACCAAGTTTTTATCATCATTGCTAAGTTTTATTATTTTTATTAATATTAGACTATTTTATTTTTATTTTTTAGGTATTTAATGCAAACTAGGCGATCTAAAAGTGATAACTTAGATTCCCGACCTTTCAATTTTATCATGAAATCAAATGAACCTATATAAATAATTGAGTATAAGGAGGGAAGATATAGATGCATGTCAAGAAGATAACTTAGTTGTGGATATGGAGCAGTAGTCACAAAGGAAGCACATAGTGGATATATAATTGCTAGTGATTTTTGTAAGTCCCTCATGTATTACAACAACAATGACAATAACAACAACTAGTGAGAGTTTTATTAAACCCAGCGTCTAGGGAGGTCAAATAGTACATAGCCTTACCCTTACCAAGTATAGAGTTTATTTCTGATAAGCCTACATGAATAATATAAACTAAGTTAAAGGTTTAGGATTTATGAGTATAAGCAAGTACATTAAGCTTACTCTCAACCTTTGGCGGGTTGCTTAAGGAAGACACGAACACATTCATCATTTATTTGGTGATCTAAACACTTCCACGTAATGGCCTTATAGGAGATGAATGAAGGATAAGATGTTTTTCATATTGTATAAGATATAGGTTAAGGACATATATGATCTCAATAAAGGCGAACATTTTTTTAAGAGTGGGACTGAGTGTATGATACTTTTGTGTTAAGGGTTTTCCCACCATAAAAAAACAATAAGTTAAGGATGTAAATATAAAATTTCATTCAAAATAAAAAGAGAGTGTTTCATAAAGCTTAGGAATGATATATGGCTATACTTAGAAAGCTTAGGAATGATATATGGCTGTTCTTAGTCATTCTCTTTATCATTAGTACTCCTTACATATAGAGCTATAATTCTTTTACCAAGTCTTGACATTGACATGTTAAAATTTAATGAACACCACAACTCAAGAACAACATATAGACTGTTAAGGAGACAAACAAAATCATAAAGACCTTAGCTAGAAATTCATCAACAAAAATGGTAAAAGGAAAACATCAAATGCATCCCTTTATAAGGTTTAAAAATCTTTTGATTTAGCAACACAAATTGAAATGAGTTAGATGAAAAAGATATGGAATTGAGATATAGGAAATAAAGAGGCATGTCACGAATGTAGCATGTATAGAACTTATCATATGTATGCATAAATGTTATACCACCCCCCACTTAGATTATAATGAAGAAGCAAAATATATGGTTATTTATGGAAGAAAGAAAGCCATGAAAAACTATCCCTTTTTTAACATGTACAATCCATTTAAAATTTTCTTGAAAAGGAGTAGGGAGTAGCAAATAGACTGATAGGATTACCTAGGTTCTAAAATAGACCTAAGCCCATTATAAGACAAAGGGATGAAGGAAAAGTTAAAGCAAACCATATCTTCTTTTACTGCTTAATTAAACTACGTAAAAAAGACATAGTGAGAAAGCATCCAATACTTTGACAATAAATTAGAGGGCAATTAACTAATGCATTAATTCATAATTTGGAGGTGCAAGTAGGCTAATTATCTAATGTAGTATTAGAGAGAGGTCAAGGTAATCTTCTGAGAAATAATGAGGTCTACCATAGAGATCAAATGTGTGCTATCACTTTATGAAGTGGTAAAAAAACTTGAATATCATGTTTCTTAAGATGTGGAAGTGTAGAAATTAGGAAAATTTAAGGAATAACTCAAAAAAGAGGAAACTAGTAGAAGAACAATGATAGTCTTTGCTATTTCTATCATTAGTATTAATCTAGAAAACATTAGTAGAGGAAAAAATCATTGCCATTTCCATCCTTAATTGGTGTCAGTCTTGAGCAAAGACTAAAACTCCATCTGACACCACACATTATGATAATTCCATACCCACAGAATCTGAAGAAGTTAAATAAAGATGGATTCGATAAAATTTTAGAGTTATTTAAGAAATTAAACATCAATATACCCTTCACTAAAGTATTAGCTCATATGCCCTAATCTGTTAAGTTGAGATCATCTTAAAAAAAAGACGATTATTATATGGTGTCTTTCACTAAGGAATGTAGTGTTATCTTTCATAATAAGTTACCTTTGAAGTTAAAGGATCCAAATAGTTCCACTTTCCCTTGTAAATTTGGTGATTCAAAATATATTTAATGCTTATATGACTTAGGTTCTAATATAAATTTAATGCCTTTGTCTATTTTTAAGAAGTTAAGCATATAATACCTTAAGCTAATCAATATGTTACTTCAACTACAAATTGTTCCATTAAGTAACTTGTTAGAGTTATCGAGAACCTGATTGCAAAAGTATGAAAATTCATCTTTCTAGCTAACTTTTTAGTGATGGACATAAAGTATGACGTTATAGTTCCTATAATCTTAAAGAGACCTTTCTTGTCTACTGGTAAGACTATTGTTGCTAAAGAGATCCTTACACTTTGACTATACAAATAGAGATTAGATTTCCACATGTTTTAGATGATAAAAATACCTCATGCATAATAAAGATTGTTTTATGGTGGATATACTTACCTTAGTGTGCATCAAAATACTAAGGTAAGTGGTGATAATTTATTGAAATAATGTGAAGATTTATCATTTAATAATAAAAAGCAAGAGCACACTATGAGCGATAAGTTTTACTACGTTCCAAAGGGAGTTTGGGGCCATATCTTACACCAAAGAAACATATGACTGAAGCTAGATAATTTAGCTCCTCATTGACATTTTTCAATTTAAGAGATATTTATATAGATCCTAATCATTCATTTTCTCCTTTGTACTATATGCATAAAGAGAGTCAAGATCATCCCAGTGGTGACTTGGGATGAGTTAAGAGCTAAATGGGATGTCCAACTAAAAGATATCTAAAGGATCATTTGAGGGAAGGCATCACAACAATTATGACTTTTCTTTTTCTTTTTTTGGTTTACTTTAGTAATGTTTATTTTATTTTTAGGATAATATTTATGTAGTTTCTTAAAGTTTTTCACTACAATAGCATAAAATTAGGAAAGAAATCTTAACTTTAACTATCTCCATTGATTATTATAATAATGGTTTGTCATAGGGGTTAATGCCACGTTTAAGTTTAGGGGTTTTTTTTAAAGTTTATTAACGTTATTGTAAGGTTTCTATTATGCATCACATATAAGAAAATACATAGCAGAAATTAAAACGAAACCTAAAAAATATAGAATCATACATGTGCCGTTAGATATAGTGAAAAAATGAACTTATAATGTGTACCTTACTAACTCCTTCGTTCTTCGTTGTCTTCACCTCTTCGGGTTGTCGTAAACCACAATGACCAAAGGAGAACATCTCTAATGATATCCAAACGAAGAGCAAAGCCTAAAATCCCTTAGGAAGAATGGTTAGAACATACATAAAGTACTAGCTTTGATGTATGTTCTTGAGAGAATAGTTTAGAGAATAAGTGTGTGTAAAATGAACTTTTCACATTTCTCACTAATTTTCTTACAATACTATGCATGAAAATGAGTGAATTTATAACAAATTTTGATTTCTTCTAACCCCCATCGCTTGAAATGTTTGCTGGAAATATGAAAACTTTCCAGGTTGGCAATCATACAATATTTGCTTTCTTTCATTCCTTTGCAACATTTCTTAACACAATCATATCACAATATAATCCTGAAACATTCTCTCATATCTTTTTTCACTATGCAAACCCATTTTACTCATTCATCGCATCTCCAATACGTGTACTTCATTAGGTTCCTGGTTATGTTAACCATTTGAACTAACACTTAATTTAAGCAAATCATGAGCAGTATCTAATAACACATTATGATCTCCAAATGGCCAGAAAATTAGTGGTTTGACTAAAAACACTTCCATAAACATTGGTCCCATGAAATTCATCCTTTCACCATCTATACCCCCACTTGGTTCAAAGCATGGTTGAAACGTCAATTCCCATTAGACTGACCACGTCACATCTAGACCAAGTGATGTTAGTTCTTGTCCCCAAGGCTTATTACTCAATTAAATATATCACTAAAGACTATCTTCATGACATTCCCACTCTGGCCAGAGATTCCCGAATAATGACCCCAATAAAAGGTCGTGGGTATCATCCCCTTCTATCAAGAGTGGTGAATCCTTTATTGGCTACTCAATTACCTTCGAATACCTCAAGTTGTACTAAATCACCACCCTATTAGCAACCTTTGAGAGATAACGAGGAATGGAGTTAAAGTACAGGATTAGTATCTAAGATATCCATGAGCACCTTAAGTCCAAGGATATTTGAACCATTGCTATGATAAGACTATCATTGACACTATAATAGATTATCGATATGATTCTCTCATGGTAGGTCAACCAATGTACTTACTACTCTTAGTAAACATCCACATTTCAAATTTAAACAACTCATACTTACAGCTTATGAGATCCACTACTTGATCCAATCAAGGAGTATAACATGTGCTGGTCTGTCTGGATAAATAATGTCTCATCTCATTAATCCTGTGACTAGGGATAATTTAGATACTAATATAATTATACATGATAGGAATCTTATTATCATGATTTCCTTCATATTATGTAATGTATCAAGGACTTCATTAAGTCTATTTAAGATCATTATCAATTCATAAAGAACATGAACATCAAATAACTAAAATTTCTTTTATTAATCATAAAGATTTTATATTAAGTGCTAAAGGTGATTGCCTTTAGAGCACTTCTCTAACATCTTCCCACTTACACTAAAGTCAATTGCCTTTATATCTAATACCATAGGCAAGTACATGAGAATCATGTCTCTTTTTTGGAATCAACTTAGCCAAAGGATCAACAATATTTTCATTGGTGGGCACTCTCTTTATCTTGACATCATTTCTACCAATGGTTTCTTTAATCAAATGGTATCGCTTATGTTTGCATTTTTTATGAGAGCCTGGTTCCTTTACTTGCATTATGGCACTATAGTTGTCACAATATAACTGTACGGGGTCAACAATGCTAGGAATAACTCCAAGTTCCAAGATGAACTTCTTGATCCAAATTGTTTCCTTTGTTGCTTCTGAAGCAGTAATGTACTCTACTTCAGTTATGGAATCTGTAGTTATCTTTTGTTTAGAACTCTTCCAACTGACTGCTTCATCATTCAGTATGAAAATATATCTTGAGTGGGATCTAGAGTCATCTCTGTCAGATTGGAAACTAGCATCTGTATACCTACTCATAACAAGATCTCCTTCTCCAAATACCAATAATACATCCTTAGTTCTTCTCAAGTACTTAAGGATATTCTTGACGGCCATCCAATGACCCTCAACAAGATCTAACTAGTATTTGCTTGAAACAATTAGACCATATGATACATCGAGTCTTGTACATAACATAGCATACATGATCCTATAGCCAAAGCATAAGGGATCAAATTCATGTGAGTCCTCTCATCTTGTGTCTTTGGACATATAGATTTCAAGAGTGTAATCCTATACGTCATGGGAAGATAACCTCTCTTGGACTACTCTACACCAAACCTCTTTAGCATTTTGTCTATGTATATAGAATGAGGAAGATCAAGAAACGTATTAGATCTATCTCTATATATTCTTATCCCCAAAATATAAGTTGCTTCTCCAAGGTCTTTCATGAAGAAATTCTGGGACAACCAAATCTTGACTGATTGTAAAGCTGAGACATCATTTCCTATTAGTAGTATATCATCTATATAAAACACAAGGAACGTAATTACACTCCCATTAACCTTCTTATACATATAAGGTTCGTCCAAATTTTGTGACAAACCAAACTCTTTAAATGTCTCATCAAATCGGATATTCCAACTCCTAGATGGTTGCTTCAATCTATAATTGGATTTTTGAAGCCTGCATACCCTTTCGCCAATTTTTGGATATGAAACTATTGGGTTGTGTCATGTACACATTCTCGGTTAGATTTCCATTAAGGAAAAATATTTTCACATCCATTTGCCATATCTCATAATCATAATGAGCAATAATGACTAGGAGTATCCTAATGTATTTAAGCATGGCTACTGAGCTAAACATTTCGCCATAATCAACTCCTTGTCTTTGACGATAACCTTTAGCTACAAGCCTATCTTTATAGGTAACTATATTACCCTCTATGTTGGTTTTCTTCTTGAAAACCCATTTGCACCCTATGAGTTTTATCCCTTCAAGTGGTCAACAAAAGTCCATACTTGGTTTTCATACAAGGAATCCATTTGGAATTTCATAGCTTGAAGCCATTGGTCAAATTCTGAACTCTTCAGAACTCTTCATAGGTAGTAGGCTCGTCGTCTTTTAAGAGCAATACATCATTATGTTCACTTATGAAAAATTCATATCTCTCTAAAACATGACATATCCTACTTGACCTACAAACTTCTTGTGAGTCAAAAGATTGAACTATTGTTTCATCAGTATGAACAATAGTCTCAAGTTTACGCAGTTGATCTGTGTCTTTTTGAGCATCTTGAACTTCCACAAGTTCAATTTTGATCCCATTGTCTTCTTTTAGAAGAAACTTTTTCTCTAAAATGACAGCATGCTTTGAAACAAACACCTTTTGTTCCAAAATATTATAGAACTAATATCCTATTGTTTTGTTAAGATATCCTACAAATAGACATTTTTTATATTTAGCTTCTAGCTTATCTCACTGAATCTGCTTCACATAACCCTAAACTTTCATATAAGAAAGATAGGGTTCTTATTAGTCCACATCCTATATAGAGTAATATCAATTTACTTTGAGGGGACTCTATCTAACACATAAGTAGCAATCTCGAATGCATATCCCCAAAAGAATTTTGCTAGATTTGTTAAGCCCATCATTGACCTCACCATATCTAATAAGGTTCGGTTTCTCCTTTTTACCATGGCATTTTGTTACGACGTGTGAGATGGAGTCCACTAGAATACTATCCCATTATCTTTGAGATAATTTAGAAAAGTATTTACCACCTCGATCTGATCGAAATGTTTTAATACTTCTGCCCAGCTACTTCTCTACCTCAATTCTAAATTTTTTTGACTTTTCAAAGTCCTCAGATTTGTATCTCATAAGATACGCATATATCGTGAATAATCATTAATAAATGTAATGAAGTATATGAAACCACCTTTGGCATGTATGGACATTGGACCACACACATCTAAATGTATTAAGTCCAATAGCCTAGTAGTTCGTTCACCCTTTCCTTTAAAGGGTAACTTTATCATCTTGCCTAATAAGTAAAATTCACATGTGTCATATGATTCATAATCAAATGACCCTAAATACCACACTTGTGTAATTTTGTAATGTGTCTCTCACTTATTCCATAAGTACAATGATTTCACATTATTTCGTTTTTTTTCTTTTATTATCAGTGATATTTAAAACTAGATTGGACATATCTAATATGTATATTCTATTGCACAATGTACTTGTAGTATAAAACATTCCATTTAAACTAATAGAACAACCATTGTTACTAAAATTTACATGGAAATAGTTTTATTAAGACTAGAAAATGAAACAATATTCTTAGTCAATAAAGGTACATAAAAACAATCATCAAATTCTATTACAAGCTCACTAGGGAGTGTCAATACATAAGTTCCTAAGGCTAATGCGGCAACTCTTACTCCATTACCTATTCATAGGCTCGACTCTCCCTTGTTGAGTTTTCTACTATTCCTGAGGCCCTACATATCTGTACATATGTGTGAACGATAATCGGTATCCAATACCCTTATGTTATTATTAGAAATAGTATTAATATCAATAACAAACATAACTGAAGTAGATGGGGCATTTGATTCCTTCTTCTGCTTCAGTGACTCCATGTAGGCCTTATAGTTCCTCTTCCAATGGCCACCCTTACCATAGTTGAAGCATGTTCCCTTAGGGGGCAATCTCTTTAGCTTTCTTCTAAGCCACACCTCCCTAAAGTTTTGTGGACTTCTTCTTCTTTTGGTTCTTCCTCCTCGAACCAAATGAGTCTACCAGCATTATAGCCTTACTGTCCTGCCTGACAAATGGCTAAACTATTTTGAGCAAGTTGATCAATTTAGGAATCGTCTTGGATATCTAGTTCATCCTATAGTTAAGCACAAATTGTGAATAACTATTAGTCAAACCAGTCAGAATTACATCTATCATTAATTCATTATCTATCAGGAAACCTAAGGAGGCAAACCTCTTAATATAGCCATTCATCTTTAGTGCATATTACACTAGAGATGTCCCCTCATCCATCTTAGAACAGAAGAGCAACCATAAGGTCTTGAACCTTTTGGACCAAGCTTGCTCACCAAACTACTCCCTCAGATTATGGTATGAGCATCCATAGCCTTATACTGCTTTTGCAATTCCGATGACATAGTGGCTAGTATTATGCAGCTAGCCATCTCACTATTATTGAGATTCTTTTTATATGCCTTCTGGTCATTATCAGAAACATCAGTAGCAGGAGAATCAGGAAGTGGTTCTTCTAAGATGTAGCTTAGTTTCTCTGACTTGATAACTATTCTCAGGTTCCTAAGCCAACCTACGAAGTTAGGTCTAGTTAACTTATTGGCTTCGATAAGTGAGCATAGGTTCACCGTAGTCGCCATGTTGTCGATTCTTGTAACCTAATGTCAAAGAGAGAAAATGTGTTAGACTATACAAAAATGCATGTCAATTAGGACTTTAATAACACACATTATAACTCCCACTATTTTCTTGTGAATCCATAATTATATTGAAGTTCTCCTAGTGGGTCGATATCCAATATCTCTAAGAATGACCTTAGATTTGCCCAACAAGCTACCCTAGGTCAATCGATAGGTATCGGTCATACCAATTGCATTTATAATGAAACTTTTAAATATAGTGTTATCAGCTGTTGATATGTGTACACACATTAGGCTATCAACTCTTGATGCGTGTATATCACATACCCAACTTTGCCTCTGTACACGTTGACTTTGGGTTTGCCCAAAAAATCAACGCTTCAAGTTAAAACTGACCTATTAATCTAAAAAACCTTATTTTATAAGGTTTGAACATATTTGTATAAAGTGGGCTTAGGTTTTCCCAACAACCCTAACTCTAAAAGAACTCTAGTTCTCACAATATTAATGGAAGGCATTAGTTTTAATAGTGAGGGGTTTCTACTTAGGTCTCATCTAACTAGGATGGTTTTATGTGTGTGTGTGTGTATACTCTAAAAGAACTCTAGTTCTCACCATATTAATGGAATGCGTTAGTTTTAATATTCTAAGTGAGGGGTTTCTACTTAGGTCTCATCTAACTAGGATGTTTTTGTGTGTATATATATACATATGTATATATATATATATATATATGACACCACTGTCATATTGAGCTTAAGTCCAAAACTATCCATCATGTAAGCCCACTCATATTCTTAACATGCATCCTTTAATGCATAAAATTAAATACATTTCGTTGTGACAAGTTATGGACCCTACATTTTGGAAGTTGATTCAACTCTTGAATCAAATTTGTTCCTAAGTGTTATCTTGGATAAATTTAATCTTATATTTCATTTCAATTTAGAATTTAATATTAATTAAATTAAATTGAACTCTTAATTCTAGAAATTAATTCACCTTAAAATTGATTGTTTGATGGCAAAATTAAACGCTTTAATTTTGTTTCACATCCCAATTTCTAGTCTTACTAAAAGATAATGATTTACTTAAATTATTTCAAAATTAATTTCCAAGATTTCCTAAAATTACAAAATGTCAAATCATCGTTTCATGCATCTCCAACTAATTTCAGGTTCATCAAAACAATTTTGGAATCACCTAAAAATTATGAAGATAACCGAAACACCATTGAGATACTAAAAATGACAATTTTGACATCTAAAAATTTTTATGGAAATATTAATTCGAGCAAAATCATTTTGGCATGCTTCACTCATCAAAATAACATATTTTTATCACATAAAAATATTTTTTAAGGTTTTGGAACCAAAACATAAACATACAAAATTATCAAACAAAACAGATCCATCGATTTCTTCAAAATAAACCAGATCTGATTACTATTTGAAATTTTATTTAAACAATTGTAATAAATTCTGTAAAAATTAAATAGGCATAACAAATTCTAAATATGTTTACATAAAATTTCTAGAATCAAATTTCATGAAAAAAAACATGTTAAACCTCATCAGTTTAGCTAACAAATAACATATGTTCAGTAGAAAACAATTTTCTAGCATTTTGTTAGAAATTCGACAATAAATATTTCAGTCAAATTGAAATCAATTTTCAATCACTAAAAACACATAAAAAAAACATTTAATGAGTAGATCAATGAAAGAAAATCGTGAAAATAAATTTTCATAGTTTAATTTTGATTTTTCTAAGAACAGACCCACAACTATCACAGCCATGCAATCCTATTGCACATGTAATAGAAACTACATCTAATAGGC
>JANIIA010484521.1:0-15964 GCA_027478495.1 Erythroxylum alaternifolium | reverse complement strand
TTGCGCACCTAGCTGTCAAATTAAACAATCAAATAATGACCCAGAAAAATAATTGATACTTGACTAATAAATCGATTAAAATAAGAAAAAAAATCTCACAATATGCAAAGTTCAATAACTAGGATTCCGTAAACCAATAAATAAAAGTTTAGTTACCCAACATCATGATTTTCCTAACTATTTTGGACTGTCATGGGCGTTGGAATAGTCGCTGGCGTTTTTCTCTTCTTTTCACCCTATCCTTCTTTTCTCTGTCATAAGCCCCTCTTCTCCTCTCCTTGTTCATTGTTCACGGGACTATTCATTGAAGTGACAATTTAATATCATTGACTACCTTGTATCACCACTCTCACGCAAACTCTCTTCTTCCACTCTCACCGTTGCCGTTAGCCCCCATTTCTCACTTTTTTTTCCTTTCTGTATTATTGCCCTGTGACAAATAAGGGTCACACTCAATTAAACCTTGTTCTCTGCTGCGCTCCCCTCTACTCCTTTATGGGACCCCTGCGTTTTGAATAAAACGCCTCATATCTCTGCGCACAACGCAGTGTTTCGTTGCTGCTTATAGTGTGCTGCGCTGCCGTTTCTTGCTCCCATCAGGTGCTGCGTTTTGTTTTTGTCTTATGCCTCCCTAACGTTCAACGTTTTGGCTGAATGGTTTTATATTCTTTTGCCTTTCATGTGCTGCGTTTTGGGGTCCATGTGTTGTACTTTAACGTCCATCTTATTGTAACTTGTTAATTTCCTAGGTCACGCATAAATGGTTGTCGTTTTGTTCTTGGACTGTCTTGCTTCTATGTTTTAAGTTTCTGATTGTTGAACGAGGCCACGTCTAATTCAGCTTTTTTTATCCCAAAATTGTCGCGGTTCTTTCGATTTAGTTCTAAAATACACCTTGACATGAAACAAGATTAATTCCCATTAATTATAACTTCAAACCTCAAGAACAAAGAGAATTAACACTCAAAAAGATAGAAAATAACGACACTAACAATTTGATTCATAATTTCAACCTTTATGCATGCGCTGCTCGCAGTTGAATTCTTTAAAGTTTTATTCATATCAAATTTGATTTGATCTTCACCTATTTGAAGTGTTAGTTTCCCTTTGTGAACGTCAATTATTGCTTTCTTTGTATTCATAAATGGTCGACCTAAGATCAATTGATAGTTCTTATCTTCTTCAAAATAAAGAACCACAAAATCTACAGAAATAATGAACTTGTCCATTTGCATCAGAACATCTTCCATTATTCCAAATGGTATTTTAATGAGATCAACCAACTGAATTAACACTGATGTTGGCTTGACCTAACCTAGTCCCAGCTTCTTGAATATTAATAAAGTCATAAGATTAATACTTTCTTCTAAATCGTACAAACACTTTGTAAATTCAAATTCACCAATCATATAGGGTATTATGAAACTCCCTGGATCCTTCAATTTAGATGGCATCTGACTAGTGACTATGGAACTATAGGTGCCATTTAGAGCTACCATCTGATTATCTTCCCATGTATGCTTCGTTGATAATATGTCCTTCAAAAATTTTGCACATTTAGGAATGTGTTCCAAAGCCTCTACAAATGAGATATTTATCTATAATGTCTTCAATTTCTCAACGAATTTTGCATCTTGTGCATCCAGCTTCTTCTAATCGTTGAGGGAAGGAATCTTGGGTGGATATGGTGGAGGAGGGACATAAGGAGGGTATTCGTTCATATTCACTTCTTTCTCCTTTTCTTGATCTTTCTCAATAGGAGGTACGGGCTACTTTATTGTCTTTGTGGGTACTTTAAGTTCCTTCCCACTTCTAAATGTAATAGCCTTTAATTGCTCTTTTAGTTTTGTTCCTAAAGTGCTAGGAAGCATTCCCTTAATTCGCGTCGAGAAAGCATTTGACAATTGATTTACTTGGACCTCTAGATTGTGTATTGAAGATGCATGGTTATTTATTACTTGTTTGAATTTGCCCTCCAAAATCTTTTGTGCATCATCTAAGGTTCCAAGTTTGTCTAAAATTTTATCCAATTTAGATTCCATTGAACTCGATTTTTCTTGTTGGAAGCCTAGTTTCCCTGGAGGTCTGAACTGTCCTCCAGCATTTTTCATCCAAGAAAAGTTAGGGTGATTCTTCCAGGGTTATAAGTGTTGGAGTAGGGATTGTTTCCCCCTCTTTGTCCATATTGAGCTCCCATATAATTCACTTGCTTTCGATCGCTTTCCTTCATTAAGAAACATTCCACCATATCCTGGTCTATTTGTCCATAGAGTTCACATTTATGTTGCACAGCTTTCACCGAAGCTGAGGACAAAGCCTTCATGTTATTGAGCTATTGAGTTAGGTTGTCAATTTTACCTTGCATCTTCGTCAATTGATCAACAGCTACAATTCCTTTTTATTCTCAGAATGTAATGGTTTGTCTACTCCGCTCATTCATCCATAGACAGCTATTACTTGCAATCTCCTCTATTAGCTCTTTTGCTTCATCTACTGTCTTTCTCATCAGTGATCATCCTGAAGCCACATTAATCGTGCCTCTCTTATGTGGACTCCGTTATAGAATGTTTGCAATAAGAATTCCTTAGGTAAATTATAGTGAGGGCAATTTCGTTGTAAATCCTTATAGCTTTCTCACGCTTTATAGATTGATTCCCCTCACTTTGCTAGAAGTTAGTAATCTCTTTGATGATCTTTATGGTCTTAGTCAGGGGGAAATACTTGTCTAAAAAGGCATGAACTAGCTAACCCCAAATTGTGAAATTGGCTAGGTTGAGGGAATGGTACTAAGCTTTTGCTCTATCTCTAAAGGTACAAGGAAATAGCCTAATTCTTACTGCATCTTTTGACATCTGATGGTACCAAAAGGTATCACAGATCTTCATTTGTTAGCCCATAGAACTGCACATTCTATTGAAGCATGTTTAGGAGGGCTGGTTTGATTTCAAACGATGCTACTTGTACGGGTGGCTTAGCTACTCCTTAGTTAACCGCATTGATCCCTTGTCTCATGAAGTCTATAACGTTGTTGACATCTTTGGTTCGGTTCGTGGTCCAAATCTTGGTGAAATTCCTTGGCCATTGTTGCTTTCACAATTTATTCTTCTTCTTCACACCGAGCGTTCCTAATGGATCATTCTAGTCGAGTGATGTCAAAATCTAAGATTTCAGCTGCATGACTCGAACTTCTCATGACTTGTGTTCATGCAAGAGCACAATTTTAGAAATAGAAAGAAAGAACGAAAACAAAAATTAAAAAAACTAATTAAATGCCTTAAACTATAGAATTAAACTAATCGCTTCCTTGGTAATGGCACCAAAAACTTGATCGAGTTCTTTCAATGTATGTAAGTTTTAATTGGTTAACCTCAATAATCTGCAAGCGCATGGGTCATTTGAAAAATACCTGAGATGTTGATTCCATGAGGAGGGATAATGTAATCCTAAAATCTAAGGCCAAAATAAATCGGGGAAATTTAAAATGTAAGGAAACTAAAACAAGAATTCAATTCGATCAATCAAATCAATTCAAGAATCAATCACAGAATATTAACAATTTAGCAGTTGTAACACACACTTAAGGAATTACTAATTGAGAGAAAGGGAATTTTACCTATCTTTAACGCTAACCTAATTAACTATAAATTATTGGATTATTAGTTTTACACGATCCTAGGATTGATTACTCTCTCTCCAGTTGTAACCATTAACCCTAATTTATAAACCCTAATCAGATTATAGAAGTTGCAATTTCTCAATTAACAACCTATCCAAAACCTTAATTAAATATGAAGTTGTCTAATAAACTATCAGAAACCTATGCAAGATCTCTCTTCGCATAATACCAATTTGATTTCATTATTGTTGTATTAAATCACCTAACTCTCGTTAGCCCAATTTAATTATTTTTCAGTCGATTCACCTTCTCAGTTTATTATCGAATTATATACGTTCAGAATTAAATCACAATAAATCCAAATAACACATAAGGAATCATATTTCATTAATCAAAGATAAAACCCCAAAGGTGAGTTTAGAATATCATCAACATTTAAAAATCCTATCATCAACTATTATTCCATTTCTATAAAATAATAAAATTGAAAATAGCAGGAAATACGAAATTAAATGGATGATAGCAGGTAGCGACATCGAGAACTCCTAATTTGGGAAGTACGTCAAGTCAGCTTCTTCCCCTCTTCTCTTTCTCTATCTCTTAATAATTCTCTCTAGGGTTTCTTTAAAAATGGCTGATGTAAAAGCTCCCTTGCCTCTTTGTCTTATTCTTTAAATACCTTTTGTGTTCTGAGCAGCTCTAGGGTTTTTTGGGGTCTAAAAGGTCTTAAAAAATCCCTCGAAACTTGACAATTTTGAGTGTTTGCACGTCTGCCTTATGTAAGCCATGATCTTAGGCCACATCTGAGCCTTTTGTCACAATCATGGCAAGCAAGCCATGATCGTGGGCCATATCCTGGGCTTCTACCACAATCGTGGGCTAACTTTAGTGCTTCTGTCATGATTGTGGTCTATTGTGCCACGATCGTGGGTCGTTGCTTGGGTGCGAGTGTCTTCAAAACTTTTCCATTTTTTGATGTTGACCCTAAAACAGTAACAAACACATCAAGGTACCTCAAAAACATAATAATTAAGCTCAAAGACTTGTACTATCCCATAAAACACCTAAAACATAAATAATTAACAAACTAACATAATTCTAACCTAAACACGTACTAAACGATTGAATTAACAATTAAATACATATCAAACTAAGCCCTAAAACATAATGCAATTCATACTTATCAAGCATCATCTTTCCACAAAGAATGCAAAGAGAACTTCTAATGTGAGCTCTTGATATGAAGGTTCCATAATGTCAAAGAATCGGGACCATGCATCGATATCCATGAGCTCTCAAACTTGTTGGGCTAAGACAATCTACTCTAATGCCTCCCAATTAATGTATCTACTTGTATTGAGCTTCTTGTACTTTAACCACTGATGTTGTTCCTCTTGGGCCCTAATATTGAATAGTAACATTCGTAACCTAATGTTAATTAATGTCAGAAATAACCAATTAGCCTAATCGAACTAAAAAAATATCACAATTAAAACACAAAGTGAGCAAAAATCATAAGTCTATACAATTTAAGTTAAATTTTCACCCAAATTTCATGTAACTTAATTAAGTCATAAAATTAATTGGGTATCAAAAATAATCAACTATCAAACTATACTCAGGCAATAAATCACAAAAATTTGCATAAATATATAATTTCTCAATTTAAACTTTTTTTATGCAAAATTCACCAAGATAAATAAGTATAAACAATTGAAATTGAAAAAATTACTTACTTTGGTGTCGTTAAATTGGCAAAAAGTGCAAGAAATTGGAATTGGAGAAAGAGGATAGTAGTGGTTTGAGAGAAAACAGAAGAAAGAATGAGAAATTTTAAACGTTTACGATTTTTTAAGATGTATCGTGAGAGTATATGGTGTGATAAATGGTCCTGTATCAATCTATATACGTCATTGAATTACAACTTTTTGTAATATTTCACGATTTAGTACACGGGTGTGTACTAAAATTTATAACACTACACCAACATGTCCAGAGAATATGTAACTCTTTGTAAACATGTGCAACATTAAAAATTGATGCTCAAATATGAAAATTTTGCACCTTAATATTATAACTCATAACAAGCATCCCTTAATGTCAGAACTATGCACAATTCTTTCCAAGATGCTTAATCTTTCTATCTTAATACACTTCAAACAAACTTCAATTAATTACAACCTTTACTAATATGAAAGCAAAAATATCAAAATATCAAAATTGAAATAAAATTAAAACTGATTCATAGGTTGCTTCTCATGTAACACCTTTTTACCGTCTTTAGCTTGACATACCTTTTCTACTCAAGGTGGTTTATATAAATCATGTTCTTGTAGCCTTACCATAGGTTTCATAACCTGCAGGTGGGCTACCTTTTGACGTTTTCCACTTTCTCTTTTAAGTTGTTCCCTCAAATTTGTAGCAGTTCTGATGGATCCTTACATGAAGAATCCTACAAAACTTTTTGACAAGACTCGTTAGCCTCAATAGTATCCAAAAATTTAACAGAATTGTCTTTAAAATCAGAGACTCTAAAGATAACCTTTTTGTCCCCTATTCTCAAAGTTAACTTGCCTTTGTCAACATCTATAATTGACTTGTAGTTGCTAGGAATGGTCACCTAAGGACTAAAAATATTTTCGAAACCTCTTCTATGTTAAGAATTATAAAGTCAATTGGGAATGTGAACTTATCAACCTTAACTGGTACATCTTCTATGACTCCCCTAGGATGTTTTAATGTTTTATCAACCATTTAAACACATATCCTAGTCTGTTCAAGTTCTCATATTCCCATTTTTCAAATTAGGTATAAGGCATCATATTTATGCCAGCCTTTAAGTCGGATAAAGCCTTATCCACTTTTAAACTACCAATAATACAAAGGATATAGAAACTCCTTGGTTTAGTTTGTTTCTTTGGTAGTTTGATCTTCTTAGTTGAGTGCTCCTCACTTAACATTATAGTCTTCAACTTCTTTGCTTCATCCTAGTGTGATGGTTGCTCTTTGGAAGATTCTTTACTCTTTGATTCTTACAGAAGAGATTTAATAGAAACAAACTCATTCTTCAGTTGTTTTAAAAGATCAAGGAATTCATTTAACTTTGCCTCCAATGAATTTCTCTTTGCTCTGATAGGATATTGAATTGCAGTTCGATACTCTTTGACTCTCTTCAAGTGTTATCCACCTCTAACCTTTGAGTGACTCTCAATAGCCACTTCCTTATCTTCTTCTTAGAGCTACTTCTTAATAGTTTGGGTGATTGCCATTATTCTTTCTTTAAGATCCCCCTAGGTTTTTCCACCTCTGACTTTGCTAGTTGGTCGATTTGAACCTTTGAATTGCATATGGATGCATCCATTTGTTGATGTTTTATCCTTGATTCTTGAATGAATTCCATGATAAGCTCTTTCATATTGATTCTTCTCTGGCGATTCAATGTATGTTTGTTGGTGATCTTTGACTCTAAAGTTGCAATAGTCTTGTATATGTTGGATTTCCCTTTTATTAACTAGCTCAACATTGTAACACATTGTAAATTATTAGGACTATTTGATTGTTATAAGTATGAGTTTGATCATTTTAAAATCTTATCTTTACTAGGGATATAGGGATTTGATGACGTTTTAGGCTTGCTAAGGTCCAGTAAATCTTGAGTTTATTGCTCCTTTAATGCCGGTCACGGTTCAAAGTTGGGGTCGTGATAAAGTTGGTATCAGAGCCTTAGGTTTAAATTTGAGTTGTTGGGTTAATCAAAATTGAATCAAAATTTTCTTTGAACTACTGCAACATTAGGATCATGTTTGTTTTAAATTGTTGCCTTTACTTCCATCCTTTCGTAATACTATTACAACTTTTGTTGCATTTAAAGCCTTTCCTTATTCTTTAATCATATAGAGGAGATTTTTGTTGCCATATGTGTATATATATAGGATAAAAATTTTGTAGCCATTTGTATAAATATATATATAAAGTTTGATCAACTTTGTGTGTATATATTGCATAAAAAGTTTTTTTTGGATATGTATGTGTATATATAGGAAAATTATTTGGTGGCTTGTAAAATGCATCATTTTTAGGGGATAGTTTGATATGTGTTTAGCTATTAATTCAATCACTTAGTATGTGTTTAGGTTAGAATTGTGTTAGTTTGTTAATTATTTGTGTTTTAAGTGTTTTATTAGTTAGTACAAGTCTTTGAGCTTCAATATTATATTTTTGAGGTACCTTAATGTGTTTGCTAGTGTTTATGGTCAACATCGAAGAATGAAGAAGTTTCAGAGACATTCAGGTCGAAACAATAGCGCATGATCGACCACGATCGTGACAGAGGCACCAAAGTTGGCCTATGATCATGGCCTACATGCCACGATTGTGATAGAAGGCTTAGAAGTAGCCCACAATTATGGCCTGTAGGGCTATGATCGTGGCCTGCATCAGATAGATGCATAACCACATCCAAACTTTACATTTTGAGGGATTTTTTGACCTTTCGGACCTTAAAAAAACCCTAGTTCAACCCTAAATACAAAAGAACATAAATAAAATAAGAAGAACATAAAGAAGGGGCTTTTGCATTAGCCACCATTGAGAAACCCTAGAGAGAGTTCATAGAAAGATTGAGAAAGAGAAGAAGGAAGAGAGACGTGGAGAAGAAGCTGATGTGAAGTACTTCCTGGAATAGGAGGTTTCCTGATATTGTTGCCTCCATCATCCATTCAGATCTTGTTTCCAGTGTATTTTCAATTTAATAATGTATAGAATTGGAATAACCATTGATGATAGGATTGTGTGAATGTTGAGGATATCTAAACTCACCTTCATGTTGTTTTTATCTTTGATTTAATAAAAATATGATTGTTTTATGTTATTTGAATTCATTGTGATTGATTTCTGAGATTGTATGATTCAGTAATAGACTGAGAAGGTGAATCGAATGAAAAATAATTAAATTAGGCCAATGCGAGTTAGGTGATTTAATAAGAATGAGAAATTAATCAAATCGGTAATTGTATGAAGAGAGATCTCACATAAGTTTTTGGTAGTCTATTGGAAAACTTCATATCTATTTAGGATTTGGATAGATTATTAATTGAGAAATTGCAATTTTCCATAATCTAATTAGGGTTTATAATTTAGGGTTAATAGTTATAACTTAAGAGAGAGTAATAAACCCTAGGATCGTCTAGGACCAATGATCCAACAATTCATAATCATTTTGGTTAGTGTTAAAGATAGGTAAAAATTCCCCTTTCTCTCAATTGGTAGTTCTTTAGGTTGATTCTTGATGTGTGCATTGCAATTGCTAATTTGTTAATGAAAGAAGAATTTTCGGAGACATTCAGGCTGAAACAACAACCTATGATGGCACAATATGCCACGATTGTGAAAGAAGCACTAAAGTTGGCCCAAGATCATGACCTACATGCCACGATGGTGACAAAAGGCTTATAAGTAGGCCACGATTGTGGCTTATAGGGCCACGGTCAAGGATTATATCCGGCATATGCACAACCACTTCCAAACTTTACGTTTTGAGGATTTTTTAAGACCCTTCGGACCCCAAAAAACCCTAGTTTAACCTTAAATACAAAAGAACATAAATAGAACAAGAAGAATAGAAAAAAGGGGCTTTGTATCACCACCATTGAGAAACCCTAGAGAGAATTCATCAACAGATTGAGAAAGAGAAGAAGGAAGAGAGACTTGGAGAAGAAACCGACATTGTTGGCCCAGGGTCTCAGTCCTTATTTCGTAGCGACAAGGTCTCAAGCCTTATTTTATGGCGACAAGGCACCAAAATTGGGGAACTTTTAAATAAATATATATATATATATATATACACATAAAATTAACATTAAGATAAAAAGAATTAAATTCTTGGTGGGAGTAAAAACAATTAAACAAATAAATAATAAAAAACAAATAAATAAATAATTTTTTTCATGGCCGTGCATTAAAATTTGTCACGACTGTGAGTGTGAAATTGTCACGACCGTGAGAGTGAGGGAGTCGTGATTATGCTTCACGATCGCGACTTTTGGTGAATAGTGGCCTTCGTCGTAATCGTGAAACACGATCACGACATTCTGACTGCACTCTCCTACTTCAAAGCATATAACTTTCAATCCCGAAGTCTAAAAATTATAAACTTTATGTCTTAGAAAGCTAAAAGAAAGATATACAACTTTTATGAAGACAATTTTATCAAATTCTGGACAAATCAATACAGTTTATTCATTGAAGTTTCAGAACGCATTTTATTCCCTTTTTCTTCTTTTCCCTCTATTGTGAATATATATAATTGCTAACTATAACAAAAGACCCAATTCCAACAATTAAAACCATACATACAAAATTCCCAACTTTACCAATTTCTTTAGAAAAATCTATCCAAAGGCCTTCAAACATCTGACGATTTTAATCCTAACACCATTGACACTTAACATAGAGCAATTTCTGCACATATACAAAAGAGAAATTTTACAATTCTTACTGTCATTTCTCTAACAAAGAAGAGGTTGTACATAACTTCATATTACATATCAAAAACCATATCAGTAGCATAATATAAAAAATATAATCATAAATGTTCATGCTTGATGTGCTTCTAGAGTACCAAAAGTTTTTGAACTAACTAGTTACAAAAGACTGAAATCTTAGAGTTGCCAAAACTTTGCAAAGGTTCAATAATGATCTGCTTTTCTTCACCTAAAGAGTGGAAAAAAAATAATGGGGTGAGTTGCGATGCTCAGTGGCTAATGTGTTTATAGCCAACGATAACAAACCACACACACAATCAAGTATACATATATATATATTCATTGCATTTTAGACTTAACAGATCACACTATCCATATTCTAAATTTTGAGAATTTACATAGACATGAATATGACACCACACAAATCAGATCATAAGTTTTATTTAATCATTACAAAATAACACTTAATTATGCTCCATATTCAACAAATTAAGATGCAATGCACAAACATAATGGCTCGAGAGAATCCTATAAAACAGAATGATGAAATCGAAGTTTACATCATGAATAGAATGAGTCCATTTTTCGGAGCTCATGGGCCACAAGCGGGGAGCCAAGAGAGGCTTTAGGTCAATGTGCACGTGACGAACAGAATGGTATCTCTCTTACCCACATAAGAAAATTTTCAAAAGCTTACATATTCCATATCATACTCATACTTTCATGCTTTTCATACTTTTCTTCTTATCATTAATACCAAAAACATCAAAATCTTTCAAAGTAAACATAATAACAAATCACAGTGCATTTTTCCTGCATTCACAATGTTTCAAAAACAAGCATTTAAGCACATATAAACATATAATAGATCAGCCCATCATCACAATAACCATAAACATATTACCCATCTATTTACTTGTATTCCAAGATCAAGTTTGTTCTTCTTCTTGCTCTTGATTTTGAAGTTCTTAGTTCCCTTCAAACAAACATATTTTCATCCAATCAACATACATGAATAAAACTTTCATAAGCTTTAATTATCCAAAAATGAGCTTAGGCTTAATCTACTCTTAGTTTATCTAACTAAAAGAACTAAGATCTAGTTAAGGTTCATAAAAATCTAAAAAGAAAAATTTCGGTTCTCTTCTTTCTCTCTTCATTTACAGTATAAAACCTATTTTATTTGCTTCCTTCTTCTATCAAAATAAGAAGAATAAATAAGGGTTACCTAAAAACTCAGCTGAATATTCTTCTTCCTCTTCTTTCTCTTTGCTCTTTTCTTTCCTTCTTCTTCTCTTTCTATGCTTCGGTTTTCTCCTTCTCTTCTTTTAGTTTCTTCTACGACTTTCTCTCTTTTCTTACTTACTATACACAACTCTGTTCTCTTCTTCTCTTATTAGTTTAAGACCAACTTTTGTCTTTCCAAACTTACCCTTCCTTATTAATCGAATGCCTTATAACTCCTTAACTTAATTATAACTCTTTCTTTTAATTCATGCAATCATACAAGATTCATAATATATCTAATTAAACTCCAAATATTGCTAATACATGAATTTTAACTTATATTTATGCTTGCTAAATTAATAAAATAAATTTTAAGAAAAATTTGGGGTCCAACATTTCTCCCCTCCTTAAAGAATTTTGTCCTCAAATTGCTCACTTGAGTCCACAAATAGGTGTGGATACTTATCCTTCATGACTTCCAAAGATTCCCATGTTGTTTCCTCTCTTGAATGGTTCTTCCATAAAACTTTAACTAGCTTCAAAGTCTTATTTCTCAAGACTTTTTTGACCTAAAAGTTTCATTTCACCTTCCCCATCCCAACAAATAGGAGTTCTGCACCTCCTACCATACAAAGCTTCATAAGGTGCCATTTGAATTCCTGAGTGGTAAGAATTATTATAAGCAAATTCAATCAAAGGTAAATGTTCATCCAATGAGCCTTTGAAGTCCATAACACAAGCTCTTAACATTGCCTCCAATGTCCTTATTTTTCTCTCTGATTGACCATACGTATGTGGATGAAAAGTTGTGCTAAAATGCAATTTAGTTCTTAAAGCCTCTTGCAAACTATCCCAAAATCTGGAGGTGAATCTGGGATCTCTATCTTAGACTATAGAACTTGGAATTTCATGAAATCTGATTATTTCATCTATATATTTCTTGGCCAAGGCATTCAAAGAATCTGTCTGTTTAATTGGCAGGAAATGTGCTAACTTGGTTAGCCTATCGATAATCACCCATATTGAGTTATGTTTCTTGTTAGTTTTCGGTAATCCCATTAAGAAATCTATTGTAATCTTTTCCCATTTCCATTCAGGAATAGACAAAGGCTTAAGCTTACCAGCGGGTGCTTAATGTTCTGCTTTAACTTGTTGACATACCAAGCATTTTCCAGCATACTCTGCAACATTTTTCTTCATTCCTCTCCACCAAAAGTGTTCTTTTAAATCTTTATACATTCTTGTACTTCTCGGATGCATTGTATATGGAGCATTGTGTGCCTCATTAAGAATTTCATCCTTCAACTCTCGCATATCTGGAATATATAATATGTTGCCTACCACCATCAATCCATTTCCTCTTGTTCCTATTTCAGAGGGCTTACCACTTTTAATTTTTTCTTTGAGCTTGCTCAAACATTCATCTTGTTCTTACAATTCCTTAATCTTCTCATTCAATATTGGCCTTACTCTAAAATTAGCCAACATACAACCGGATTTGACTTACCTCAACTTCACCTTAAGTTTGGCTAATTCCTTTAGAAAAGGAAGATATATTGTCTTCACATGCACCATAGTGGATTTCCTACTCAGTGCATCCGCTACTACATTAGCTTTCCTCAGGTGGTAGTCTATCATCAAGTCATAATCCTTTAATAAATCTAACCATCTTCTTTGCCTCAAATTTAACTCTTTTTGTCTCATCAAATATTTAAGACTCTTGTAGTCTATAAATACCTTAGTGGTGACTCTATATAAGTAATGTTTCCATATTTTCATTGCAAAGACTATAATAGCTAATTCTAAGTCATATGTAGGGTAATTCATCTCATAGGGTTTTAATTGCCTGGATGCATAAGCAATCACTTTATCTCCTTACATCAATACACACTCCAATCCTTTCCTCAAAGCATCACTATATATTGTATATACATCACTACCAGAAGGCAAAATCAAAATTAGTGCAATTGTAAGCTTATTCTTCAATTCTACAAAGCTCTTCTGACATTCTTCTATCCATGTAAACTTCTGACTCTTCCTTGCTAATTTAGTGAATGGGGCTGTTATCATGGAAAAGCTTTCTACAAATCGTTTGTAATAACCGGCTAATCTTAAGAAACTCCTCAATTTTGCTACATTCTTGGGTGCTTCCTATTTAACTACAACTTCTATGTTTTGTGGATCCATATGTACTCTTTTTTTTGAAATGATATGTCCAAGAAACACCACTTCCTTTAGCTAAAACTCACATTTACCAAGTTTAGCATACAACTCTTTTTTCCTCAATGTCTTCAAGCCAATCCTTAAATTCTCTTCACGCTCCTTATCGCTTTTGGAATAAACCAATATATCATCAATAAAGACTATGATAAATTGGTCTAGGAAAGGCTTGAAGACTCTATTCATTAAGTCCATAAAGGATGCAGGGGCATTAGTTAAACCAAAGGGCAAAACTAAGAACTCAAAATGCCTATATCGTGTTTTGAAATTAGTTTTTGACATATTGGACTCTTTTATTTGCAATTGATTATAACTTGATCTCAAGTATATCATTTTTGCTCCTTGTAGTTGATCAAACAAATCATCTGTGCAAGGGAGAGGATATCTATTCTTAATAGTGACATGATTGAGATTCCTGTAATCCACAAACATTGATTGAACCCAAGTCTTCTATATTATTCAGTGATATTTTTATAGTTTTTGTTGTACTTTTCGACTCTTTTTGTAGGATATTGTGCTTAATTTAGTTCAAGAGTGCTTGTTTTGAATTAATATAGTTTGAGGGTAAAATTGTCATAATTAGTTAGTAATTGCACTCACTTGGTTTATAGGACAATTAATATTGCAAACTATTGGTTTTCATTGCAGGACACTCATGAAGTGGAGTCAAGAGTAAGGACCACGAAATTGTTGAGCCATAAGATGAAGGAAGCAGACCTTTCGGGAAAATTTGGCCATGGCGAACTCATCACTTCGCCGTGGCGAAACCTTTAAATCAATAGCTCAAACCTTTTGGGAAAATTTGGCCGCGGCGAACTCATCACTTCATCGCGGTAAAAACTTCGAAGCAGCAACCTGAAACTCGAGTCATTTTTAGAAATCTCACTTACCAATGCATATAACCTGACTCGAATACCATTTAAAAAACCCTATTTCAATATAAGTAAGGGGGTGGCGGCAGAGACCCATTATCATTGGCTTTCCTTTATTTCTACTATCTGAAAAAAAAGCTCTAACCTCTTCCATATTTTTCTTTCCACTGTAAAACCTCTGAAGTAAATCACACATTAATATGGAAATTACTTATAATAGATGAAATACACAAGAAGGGGGGTTGAATTGTGTATTCCTTTTGCAAATACAAATTCCTTGTATTTCTGATAAGAACTTCTTTGACTTGTTAAAAGAATATCACTAATGAAAACTATTTTACGGTAAATCGCAAATAACTTCTATATACTGGTTTAAGAACAAAATAGAATAAGATAAGAGATAGAGAGTAGACATAGCAATTTTATACTGGTTCACCCCAAATCGTAGGCTACATCTAGTCCTCAGATTCCTTCTGAGTACTCATTATACTTCAACAAATGTACAAGTATTGTTTCTTTCTTCTCAAGCCTCTTCAGGTCTCGTACATCAAGTATTCTTTTTAGCAATCTTAGCCTCTTCAGGCTTTCAGCCGTTTTTTCCTTCCCTCTAGAAAGATATCGTGAGCTATTGTTACAGTAGTTTAGCTCTACAGTATTTTTACGTATGCACTTGAACGCTCAAAATTTGTAGAATCAAAGATCTCTTTTTCAAAAAATTATTTAATCTTCAACTCAGCTCAACTCAACAACTCAACAATACTCAAATTTTTGCCTAGGCAGGGTATGAGGAGGGTAAGATGTATGCATTCATGCCCGTATCTCCTAAGAGATACAGAGACTGTTTCCTTATAGACCCCCGGCTGTTTTGGTGACTCAAACTCAAGACCTCCTTAGTCTTTAAGTGAGGAGTTAACCAACTATAATCTTCAACTGCGACCAGTATTTATAGTCTAAGTCTCCAATTGCTTCTTGGAATCTTGATAACTGCTTCTTGATTCTTGATAACCGCTGTTTAGTTGAGTTTTGTAACTAACTCCAACTAACTAACTACTCGACGTACTCACGTATCTTCTGCTTTGTATTGTCTGTGTTTTCTTCTTCTATCTTTTGTTTCTTCTGTGTTCCGATTTCTTCTGTATTCCACTTCCTCTATGTTTTACTTCTTTTGTCTTTTGTTTCTTATGTGTTCCGCTTTCTTTTATGTTTCACTTCTTCTGTCTTTTGACTTCTTCTGTATTTTGCTTTCTTCTGTGTTTTACTTCTTCTGTCTTTCGTCTCTTCTGTGTTCCGCTTTCTTCTGTGTCCCACTTCCTCTATGTTTTTCTTCTTTTGTCTTTTGTTTCTTCTGTGTTATGCTTTCTTCTGTGTTCCGCTTCTTCTGTGTTCCACTTCTTCTGTGTTTCACTTCTTCTGTGTTTCACTTCCTCTGTGTTTTACTTATTCTGTCTTTTGTTTCTTCTGTGTTCCGCTTTCTTCTGTACACTTAACATACTCATCAAACTAGTTCATTTATTTCTAACATTATTATTATTTGTTTGTCATCAAAA
>JANIIA010484463.1:0-15970 GCA_027478495.1 Erythroxylum alaternifolium | reverse complement strand
TCTTTAATGAAATGAATGCTAAAAGGTTACATTACATGCCATCATTAAAAGACAACCATTAAACCATTTAATGATAATATCATTACTAAATTTAATGATGATAACGTATAATAAAAATCATCTTTAATTTAGCAATTCAATGCTAAATGTGCAGCTACACATTTAGGTATAAAAACCGAAATATGCCCTCCTTGTTTCTTTCATAATTTTGTTTTAATTTACTTAATCTAATTTATCAAATCAAATCAAAGTCAAGCCCAATATTGAATGTTCATTTGGGCTTTTAATTAAAATAAGCCCAACATTAAATCATCGACTTTAAAACCTCTATTTATATTTCTTACTTTTCTTGATAATCTTCCTAGAAGCGAAATGGTTAATCTAATTGGACTTATATAATTTAAGCTCTAATAAGCCCGAAATTAATTTAATCTCATTAGAATTAATTCCAACTTATTAACCAAATGTCATTCCACTAAAGACAGTTTGTTGAACTCTTGAATTAGTAAATATTATGAGAATGCATGTTTTAAATAATATTTCCAATTGCAAACTTTATTGTGAACCATATCGTAGCCATCCACTCAATAAAGGGTAAAAATATCATTTTACTTTTATGTTGGCTTTTCCTTCTAGATCTCCCGTTTTACTCTATATGGTGATTAACACACAAGATCTCATCTTAGTACTAAGACTTGATGGGTAGCTAGTCCATCAAACTACTAGTGCAAGTTTAATCACCAAACTTCTTAAAAACATCTAAAGGTGATGATATCACTATAAACTCTTTATTTATGTGAATGTTCCCTGATACATGTTTCAATTAATAATTCCAACATGTAGACACTAGATTGATGCTCTGTACAAATCCATTCAGATCATATCAAGAATTATAATGAAACACATATGAGTTCATCACTCATCAAGATTGTGGTTCGTAATAACATAATGCTAAAGTGTATGTTTTAAGATTAAAGTAAATGCCCACTTTATTCTTTAAAACATATTTAATTCCAGATTCATTTAATAGTGTCATTATCAATAGTCAACTACTATCATGATATGAAACTCATCATTCCCTTGAAGTAAACTCTTTTACCTACATGGAGATAAATCGCAATACTACAGTTTAAACCATAATCAAGTGACCAACTTAATTATTCAACTGTGGATCAACTAATTTAGATTCTAATAAGATACATATTTCCCATACAACTCCATGTATATGTGTATTACTTACAAAAGAATCTTGGTACCTTATGACTAGATATATAATGCTCATACAGATAAAACCAAACTCTTTTGTTTTATTAATAATAAATATTTTCGTTACAAAAGCAACTGAAAGAAAATTAAGTTATATGTAAATACACTTGCTTTCTAGGGCACTATATTTACATCACTCTAACAACAAGAACTAACATCACTTAGACTAGATGTGATGTAGTTAGTTTAGTGGGAATTAACTCATAGCCCATGCTCCGAACCAAGAAGGGAAAATTATGGTGAAAGGAAGAATTACATGGTAATTGTCTATGGAAAGGTTCATAAGTTGGATAATTAACTATTGAAGATTTCGTGTGTTAATCCATTTATATTTTAGAAAATTCATGATTTGCTTGAATTAAGAGTTAATTCAAGTGCCTAAAATAATCAAGAACCTAAGGGTCACACGTATAAAAGATCGGATGAAAAACATAGTGTGTATAGGCAAATTTAGTCACGATCGTGGCCAAAGACATGCCAGGCCACGATTGTGGCCTTGTTGGTTTTACCACTTCTTACACATTCAAGTGAGGGCATAAAGGCTCTAGAAGAGTTTTAGAGTGAGACAGAGGTTTCTTGATTATTGTTCTTACAATTCATCCAATTGTTGTATGAATCAATGTGCATGCAACAAGATTCTTGATCTATCTTCTATCATCTTGAGCATCTACTAGAACTCATCTAATTTGGTGCTCAAATCACCCTTAGGCATTGTTTCTTCATCTTCTTTGCATGTTCTTAGGTCATCAAGGAAGGGTTTGGTGTTTGCAATAACCCAAACAAGGAGAAGAAACAAGAAAAGAGGAGAAATATAAGGTAAAAAATTTTATATTTCATGTTCTTTTACATATCCTTACATGCATGTTTGATATGGTTCTTGGGTTGTCATGATGTCGGAATCTTGATTCTGACATTTCTGCTGCATTATCATGCATATGATGCATGCAACTATGGTAAACCCAACAATGCAACATTAAAATGAAAAACCTGGTTCACATGTACTTTCCATGTAATAGTTACACATAAAGTATATGTAAATCTACACTTATCAATGTCGTCTCTAAACTAGCATCAAAAAGTTAGCCTTTTATGGGTCTTCTTATGGTGGAGAGCTTGTCGCCGTCTTCATGCTCTCCTGAAGCTCCTAAAGTTCCACACCCTTTTTGACTGAAAACATATCAAAACTTTGATATCTTTTGTGCCATAACACCGTTAGTATATAATAAAATGCTAGGTTAAATAAGGGGTGAGGTAGCAATGGTCATGATGGTGTATGAGGATGTCACGGGTGTGATTGTGTGTCACACCTGTGATTTAACATTGCATGGACATGAGAGTGACTTATACCCATGCATTTATATTACGCAGCCTTGAGTTAATGCTCACGACTATGCAATAATTAACTCATGACCATGCTAAATTAATTCATGGTCGTGAGTTCCCTCTTTCATTTTATTCTCCTACTAAAGTGCAGCCCCACTCCACACATGTTTTTGCTTCAGCTTCCCATTCTTTGTTTCAGCACTCTACCCACATCACACACAACATGTTCTTTGTACCTTAAACATTAAGTGGAATGGCAGCTGGTCACCTTGCATAGGAGTTAGATGGTGGGCGTGAGATGCCTGGCTGCTAGGTGTTAGCATGCATAGGAGTTACATGGTGTTGGCTATTGGCATCACCATAAGATGTAGCTAGCTATAAATAGTGAAAAGCATGTATAGGAGCTGGTTGTCTCTTAGTTGTTCCAACCGAAAAAAATAATGAGTAGTGAATAATGTAATTGGTTGTCACTCCTTACGACAACTGTAATTTTCTAGCTGCAATAAGACAATTCATATCTTGGTTTTTCACTTTGTGTTTTCATTTTCTTGTCTTCTTCTTGTCTTTATTTGCTCCAATCTTCTTCATTATTGTTCCATGAAGACAAGTGGTTATGAATCTTCAAAAAACATCTCAAACCTAGTGCTTTCGACTCAATTTTAGCTCTTTTGCTTCTAAATTATGTATAAAACGACATATGAGTCAAAATGAGTATCATAAGTAATTTTATGTCATTAATCACTAAGCGTTATGGAATAATTAATCAATTAAGCATATATCAGTTTCATATTTTGATTTTGTCTAATAGGAAGAAGACAAAAAGGAGTTGGGCTTGGTTAAAGAGAGTGATGAATGATGACAATTGCTGGTCTGTGCAATTGAAGGAGAGGTTGACAATTTCTTAGAGAAAAATCCCAATTAAGAGAAGAAAACAGTGGAATCAATCACTTTGAATGATCCACCTTGAGCATGATGGTTGAGGTGTCCAGCTAAAAGAGAGAAGTGCTAAATGGGAGGCAACCCATATGATTTCAGTTTTGTTTTTCAATTATTTGTTTGTATTTCCTTTTTCGTGAAACTTGACTAAATTTGTTGTTTTGTGTCCACAGGCCTACTTTTCAATCTCTTTTATTTGACTTCCTTGCAGCTATTCTCCACTCCTCGGTGTAGGATGCCATGCTTCACACTGTATTGACACAACCACTACCTAGACTTTTGTATCGTATTTCTATCCATGTTCTTTTTATTATTTTTACTGCTTGTCAGTTTAATGTCGTTTAGTTTTATTGCTTGTTTTTGTTCATGTTATTTTGTGTTTTAGATCCCTCGTTTACTTTTTTGTATCACATTAGGAACAATGTGAAGTTTAAGTATGAGGGTGAGTATTATTTAAAAAGAGAAATTCATTATTTTTTATTGATTATGAGTTTCTTTTTTCCCATTTAATAGTCAGAGATGCATGGTTATTAAATGAACTCGATCTAGATTAGAAATGCATAATATGAGTGAATGAGTATACTTGCATGCTTAGGTTGATTGACTTGGATTTTGTTTAAAATACATTAGCTTGTTGTGATAGATGAATGACACTTTTCATTGGGTATGAATATGAGCCCTTTTGAAATATTTAGCACCAAATTTAAGTATTCTTTACTAAGAGTTTTCTTTGATGATTAAGGAACTCCATAACTTGCTTACAAATACTAGTCAAGATCACATAATCTTATGCAAGCATTCGAATGATGAAGGCAATTAGGATATACCCTTTTTGCTTAAAAGACCACCATAATTTTACCCTCAATGAGCCCCCTTTGAGTTTCATATAAACCATTTCATCTTTCAACACAAATGTGAGCCTCAACCTTGATTATTTAAGTTTTTCATCATGCCTACCATAAGGAAAAATTGAGCATTTGAATGTGTATGATTGGGTTTATGGAATAATTGCTTTAATAAGTGTAGGACAATCATAGGATATAGTTGGTTTTTAATTTAGGATTGCGTATGGTTATAATAATTTATGTCTCTCCTCTAGATTTTTATCTTTTAAACTTGTATCTTGTTCTAAATAAATAAAAAAAGAAAAAAGAAAAAAGAAAGAAAATAGTAAAAAAGAAAAAAGAAGAGAAAAAAGAAAAAAAAGAAGAAAATAGAAAAGGAAGGAAGAGAAGATAACCAAAAAGTGAAGAAAGAGGAGAGACATAAAAAGGGGACTACTAATCTTGTTAACTTGAAAGGAAAGAATTGAGTGTTTTATGCTTCATTGTTTGTATTACTTTAAATGCTCAATTTGTTTTGTTGTTTTAAACTGTGGTTTTCCTTTTTTCAACTCTTAGCCCATCCCATTACAACCAAAATAATGACCTTCGGATTGATGTTTATGTTTGATATGAGTGGTGGAGATTGGATTAGTAAGCAAGTTTATGGTAGAAGCCTTACATGAAATGAAGTATAAGTGAATATATCCTACCTTTGAAAGCTTGAGAGGATGGAGAGTTAAGTAAGTGTCTTTGAATTGAATTACTTGTTGATTTTGGCTAAATATGTGAAGAATAGCTTGTTCATGAAGTATTATGAGTTTCAAGTTCTTAGGTTGTGTTTATTGAAATGATAATTGAGTTCTTTGACTATTATTTGGGAAAATTGTTGTTTCCATTGTTTGTTTTTGTTAGTCTAGTGTTCTTTATTTTACTTTAGGACAAGTATAGTTTAGGTGTGGGGGAATTATTGTATGTAATTTCTATTGATTTTGCTTGCATTCATATCGTGATTTTGGTAACAAATTATTATTCTTTCTTGAGTAAAAATGGTCGTGAATGTTGCCTGAAGCTTCAAGGGATTGTTTTGAAAGGTAACATAAATTTTGCATTAAAAAAGTGATGACTAAACTTGTCACCACCGTGACTATCATGGTGACTTAACTAGACACCCCCGTGTAAGTTCTTTTGCATTCATTTTTTATGGTAATGTGTCACACATGCAGGGTTTTAACAGCGTAAATGAAACCAACCCTAAACCTAGACTCTGAGGATAAATAGAAAGAATAGAGGGTGGCGGAACAACATTCACACATTCTATCATTCTCACATTCCACATTCTACAAACAAACTCATTTTGGGACAAAAATAGAGAGAAAGGAAGAAGGCAAAGAAGAGAGGAGCGACAGCAAAGACTAGTCAGGTGAGGTGAAGAAGAAGAACATGGGAGATGTGGAAATAGCTTGAGCATCCGATCGTTTGAGTGAAAGACAAGCAGAAGCAGAGGGAGAAAATCAATGATGACAGCTTCAGAGTGCAGGAGATCACCACAAATCTTTCATCCAAACACGTTTTTTCTTATTCTGCTTATTATTTCTCTGTTGTTTTATCAAACTTACTCCTCTATTAGTTGATAGGCTCATAATATGTTAGCTTTTGATAGTTCATTTTGGTTATTCACTTGATTTATTGCTTTAATACTTCTATTATACTGATTAAGATGAGATTTAAGTATTTGAATATGATGAATATTGTTATTTCCATGGTGGGATGATCTCTTTTTCTTAAGTATTAATGTAGATATTTTAGTGGAATATGCATGACTGAGGGACTGTCATGTTGTCTAAATGTTTGCTATAGTTTCTGAACTAAATGGATGTAAAAGCATGACTAAACTTTGCATCATTTTGGTATTAAACAGAGGATCGAGAGAAGAAGCTTCATATGCAACACGAAACTATAGACGCTTAAGTTAAGAATTAGAAATATATTAACTTAAGTGGTAATTATTAATAGGGTTTCCATAATTAATTCGGATGACAACTTGCCGAATACGAAAGCTAGACTTAGTTTTTCAAGTTGATCTTAAAACCCAATTGTTAATTTTAGTAAGATGACTACCCAGTTGTTTCCCTTAATCATGCTTAGGAGATTAAATTAGTGAAATTAATTATCAAGAGTTTTCCACTTCATTTAATCTATTCGTTTTTGCTTCCAGTTAATTCTTTTACTTTTTAGTCTAATTTTATGATTTTCTTTAAAGCCTTTACTCAACAAATCGGGATAGAATGTTTAGGATTGCATCTATTTTTATTTTTGCTCGAGGTTAATTTTAGGTGGACCAATTTCACCTCCATAGGAGACGACCCTAGGTAATCAACTACAACTACCTCATACACTTACGAATAGGATAGCCTAGGAATTTTTGGAACTTATTTTGGGCAAAACAGTTAGAAGGTAAAGGTGGAGATTCCAATTCATCTAAGGTTTAGTTCCATCATATATAATATTATGTATATTCATGAAAAGGAAAAAGTTGCAAATTTCATTTAAAAATTTTGAATTTTTGTGCCAAAACTAGTAACATATGGTAGAGGGTAGGAAAAGACACGAGGAGAAAGGATAATATTACCTTTTGAGTCTAAGAACGTTTCAACACCAAAGGAAATAACCAACTAAGCACAGAAAAATATAATAAGCCACAAAGAAGAGAATAGGTCCCTAAACAAGTTAGTAGAAGAGAAAGAAAGAGCAAATAATAATAGGGAGGATCAAGTTCCATAGAGAAGCAGTAAGAATAAAAGGAAAGAGGTGGGAATTTCTCACTCTTCAATCTCTTTTTATGCATAAAAAAGCAAAGTCTATAGTCTAGTTTATTCTTATATGAATATATTCATTATGTTTATAAAATAGGTTTGTCGATGTGAAATATTTGTGTTATTCTTTATGCTGTATACAAGTGAAAGCTTAAACTTGATCTAAATTTACATATAGATGTTGTTGAAAGAATCTACTTATAAATTGACTTAGGTACTTATATTGAGGATTGAATATGGTATTAGAAGTAGACTTGCATGATGTTTTTGGTATTAAAGTAACCTTTTATGAAATTTCAAGGAAACACTATAGAAAAATATTAGAAAGAAAAAGTACTTTAAAGATGAACTTGTTTTAAATTTTGAATTATTTTTTAATTAGATAGTTAAACTTTAAAAGGTGATAATTCGTTACACTAGGAGAATTTACTAATCCAAATAATTAAATCTTTAGATATCTAAATCTAAAATACAAGATAAAAATAGGAGGAATTCTAAACTAGGAGGAATTCTAAAGTAGGTATTATATCATATCTGTTCTCCTACCATTGAATACTTGCTCATTTATTTCTAATTCTTTTTATGATTTGAACAATATTAAAAATTAACTAGTTAAATGCACTTATTTTTTTATGGTATAGTCTAGTGAATACGAGTATCATTTCTATGAGAATTACATATACTACTAAAAATTGCCTTTCTATTATTTAATCCAACAAAATGAATTATTGACATAAAAGAAGTGGTTAATTGAACTAGAATTGCCAATCTAAAATAATAATTTGAAGTAGTAAATAGGAATGAAACAATTAAGGGATAATCAAGATCCACATGTAAAATGCCTATAGAACCTTTATATGCTTAAATTTATCTTGACTTAGTTATTAATCCTAGTTTATTAGACTGATAAAAATTCCAAACTTATAACCAAAAGTTGTCTTAAGAAATGTATCTCTTACACTCAAGTTGGTTTATTGAAATCTCATTCTGATCAAAATCTTTAAGAATGCATTAACTTGTTTTATCAATTTTTTGTTAGGTTTAACTCTAACCTAGAAGATTTATCTAGTCCTATCTCCAAAATTCAATATAACTTCTATTATTTATGCCCTGGTCTATTAATACATATACTTTCTCAATCCTTATATATAAAATCCAAATTTGAATTGTAAGACTAGAAAAATTCAATTCAAACATAAAAAGTAATTATGAATAATTCACAAGGAAACTTCAGTCTTTCATTTAATTAAAGAATTAATCCCACAAACTTTTTTCAAGGTTCATTCCATCTAGATTTATCCCAATTTATTTCATGAAAAGATAAAGAAAAAAAATAACATTAAAGAAAAAATCCAAAATAAAACTTTTTCTCATGGATTTTGAAATCTTAAAGTTCCTCAGTTAAAATTTAATAGAAATTGCTTATTTCTTTATCTCAAGTTGCTCTTTTTTTGTCTCCAAATGCTTTAATTTGGCTCTATTATCATATGTCTCCTTCATAATACTTCCCCACATTTTTTATCTTTAAAAAACTAGAGAAATTTGAAACATCACTACAAAAATAGGTCCAATATAGGTTCATGTGGACCCATGTTACTTAAGTGATTTACTATGCATAAAATCCTTAAACTTCTTGAAAATACCCATTAAAATATGACTAATGTACGAATTAGTGTTACTCCCTTATTGGCTAACCATGAACATGGATTAGATACAATTTCCTTTTTTAAAAAGTATTCTAAATCCTTTGATAGCACGTTGTAACGCTAGTAAAAAAAAAGCAAATTACTACTATAGCAGTGGTGAGTCTAGGTCGATCCCACAGCGAGTGTATATAAAGTTGTTGAATTGAAATTAATTGGTGTTTAGGTTATAGGTTTAGTTTTAGAACAAGAAAATAAAACAAAGCTAAAATAACTAACAAGCACAATGTAAAGAAAACATGCAAAAAATGAAAAAGGTAGGGAATTCAGTAAGAACCAAGTTCTTTGATTCAATCTCAGCCTACATCCTAATTAAAGATATTTCATTGATTTGTTGTTCTCAAACCTATCCTAGCAACTATTCATCATAGGTTAATAATTAACCCATGTTTTCCTTTAGGTAGTATTTAATCAAGAGATGATCGTTAATTAAACCTAAGCACCATATAACCTAACCATGAAATGATGAAAAGCTAAAGGAAAAGAAAATAAAAAAGTAAGAAAAAGTAAAAGATACCAAATTCCATCAAAAATTAATAATCATTAATCAATTTTTAGTGTTCTAAAATTTTCTTTGACTTTTGCTCTCAATTGTAGTCTGAAAAGGACGAACTAATGGTAATGTAGTTGTGTGTTTCCTATATAACATGTAAAACTCAATCAAATATAATTTCAAGTAAAATAATCATGATCTAACATTGAAACATAAAAAAAATACTTATCCATGAATTTAAATTTTCTTTTAAGTCAAAACATAAACAAAAAACACCATATCATGCAAAAAAATACTAATACTATGAGATAACATATTCAAAACTATTATGATTCAGCTATATTATGCTAATGGATAGTTTATTTCAAAGTTAATCGAATGACCTTAAGAATGATGATTAAATTAAATGATGTATTATATATACTATTTAAACATGATTTGAGTTTAGAGTTTAGTTTAATAATTGGTTGAGTATTCCATATTGATTATAAATTGGTGAATAAATTTAGCATTAATAAATTCTATTTTGGTAATTATGATATAATTAATGGGTAAAAATAATGAGTAACGTAAGTAGTTATTTGAAATTATGACCTAACTAAGTAATCAGATGTATTGATGTAAATTGATTATGGTAAGTGCATACTTGATATAGATTTTCAACATTATAAAAGTTTATCCTATCATAAATATATCACTCATTAACTAGGCAAGTTATCTTTTATTGGCAAGTAATATAATGTTAAGCACAGTATCAATCTCATAAAAAGTGATATAAATAGAAAATCATAATATTATTGACTAGTCTAAAGCTAATTGATAAAGAGACGGCTTTTAGGATTTTCATAATAAAGAAATATAAAAGAAAACTAAACCTAATAAATGAAGATAGCCAAAGAAATAAATGATAAGATAATTAACAAAAAAGAATCCAGTCAAATAGTAGTATCAAGATGAGAACTTCCTTTATTAACATGCTTTATTTCATGCTTTAATTAACCTAGAATGGATATGTTCTCTAGACCATCAAGGCCTCCAAGATAGTGAAACTACAATCTTTCGAGCTATAATCATCTACTCTTAGGTTTGTTAACTATATCTCTACTTATACTAACACCCTTTGAATGCATTAAGAAGTACAAAAAAAATCTCACTTTAACCCCCTCTATATAAACGATAGTCACTAATGAGTAGGCTCCCTCTCAAGTTATTTATAAGTGAATTAAACTCAAATTTAAAATGAATAAATTAGTATTAAGACTAACAAAGGTAGCTAATAGAAAAATATCTCATATAATAGATTAAATTAAATCATTATTTACAAAAACAACTGCTAGGTTTCTTTTATCTAAACATAGAAAAGAAGTAATTAGCTATAAGACATTTCCAAATAAAAAAGTCAAATGAAAAAATAGAAAATGCATAATAAAAACAAAATTTGATTAACTCCCTAATTTTACTAACAACTTGATTTATTGAGATGGTATCTAGATGTTGATTGTCTAGTGCAAAATAACTTAAAATTGATTATCAGACACCTAATAATGTCATTTAAACAATCAAACAAGTTGATTTAGGGAATTATGATTGTAATAGCCAGTTAAGTATACTAAGGGTTAAAACTCTAGACCATTGCACATGAGTAATAGCATTAGGAATTCGTGAAATGCATTTCATTCATATGCATATCCTTAGCATACACACATGAAATATGACTTTGTACATATTATAAAGATAATATATGCACTTAACTGACATATTCCACGGTATGAAAGATTTAAAATAAATATGATGTGAATTGCGAATTGTGAATTATTATGTCTTGAATTTGGTTTGATTGGATTCCAATTAGTAATTTGGAATTAATTGTTATAAATTAGGAGAGTTATGAATTAGTATATACATTTGGACTAGGAAAAATGCCAAGTGGTAAAATAAATTGACACATGGAAAATTAGGTTGACTATGCCTATAAATTGAATGACAATTGGCATAGATAAATGAGTGACATTTAGCATGGGTAATTAATTAAAAAATGGATCAATTATTGACTGAAATTTAGCATGGGTAATTAATTGAAAAATGGATCAATTATTGACTGACAAATGGACCAATAACTAGGAGAAAAATGGTAGCATATTAAGTGGGTAAATGGCTTACATGCCTTATGACATATGTTATTAAAAGAGGATGACATCTTGGACCTACTTAAATTAAGTTCGTGCAGCAAATGTTTCTGCTATCTTCATTCTTCCTCTCCACTGAAAATTATCACACTCCCATAGCTCTATAATTTTGCTTCAATCCTACTAATTACCAGTTCAAAACTGTCACAAAATCCTGTATCAAGAAAGCTATATTTTCTATCTATTGTCTTCTTGTTGCTGAAAACTAATCTATGCCCACCTTCAGTTTATGATGAGCTTGCATGAATGGAGAGCTGGTTTATGATGAGCTTGTATGAATGGGGAGCTACTTACTTGAGCTTAATAAGTAAGTAGAAATCTAATCTTTATGGCATGGTTTAACAGAATGATAATGATGAATGAATTGGAATGAAATGTTTATTATGTTGATGATAAAGTGTGTTGGAATATGTTGAATAAACTTAAATGTTTTTATGCTTGTTCTTTCATGTATAAAAATTATGGGTTATAGGATATGATATGGCTGAATTAAACGGGGATTTGAAGTAGAGTGAAGGTGAATTTATGCTAAATAAAAATCTTAATGGAGTGTTTTTGAAATAGGAAGAACTGGGACTATATGCACGATAATGAATGATAGTTTCTGTTTTAATTTTTGATGCATGAAAGACAATGATTTGTGAGCTGCTAATTGAATAATTTTCAATTGGAATTATAGATGATATTGATGAGTAAATGAGGTGTAATTAAAGAAATGAGGTATAATTGTTGGACTATTGAGAAGATGTTTTGAGTTTGGTGTAAAAATGTAAAAAGTTGGAAAAAAATTAAAGGAAAGGGATGGGGAACTTTCAGTTCGCCCATCCCACGATTGTTAGAAGGCCATATACTATTGTGGAAAATGGCATGAAGTGAAGAAAATGTTGTTTTGTTTGATTTTTCACTTAAGTAAGGATAAGTTACTTTACTATGGTGCATTTGAACTTGATTGAGACTTAAAATGAACCTAATTTGATGTTGGATAAGTTGATTAAGTGGTTAATAAGTTTAGGTTGTTAATTGATGTTACAATTTAAGGAAAGGATTGTTTAATATGAATGTGTCTAATTTTGGAATATATGAGTGTTAAGGAAATGAAGATGTTCTTATGAATACAAATATGATCTAAAGGATATGAATAATGCATTAGGACTGAATAAATGAAAACTAGGATATTATGTGATTATATAGTACTAGAAAAGGGGTTGATCAATGTATGATTGATGAATTTAGAATAATCAAGTTTACTGAAGGTATAAACCTAATTACAAATTAGTTATATCCAAGCTATATTGTTTGAATAATCAAGAATTATGAATAAGGATATATACCTAAGGAAAATTCAATTGAACATGCATTGAGCATGACAGATATATATATGTATGATTAAATATGTATATGACTGATAAACTTAGTAATGTGTATAATGTGTGTGTATTGCATGATTAAAGAAGTACTACTTGAACGTCAGCATCTAGACATTACCGGATCATCGAGGTAATAGCTTATCTAAAGCATACTGTGAGTTAACCTTGATGTTTTCTCACCATAATTGATGTTTTTCTGTTTAAATTTCAGTTATTAAACTGTTACTTATATGATTATGATAATTTCGAATATTGATGGTCTGAGGAGATTGATATTCAAGAATGTATTGGGAAGGCTTCCTAATTGCATATGAATATGGAAACTGTATACTCAACAAAATGTTGAATGCCAGACTCAGATCCGATGAATATATGAAAATGACTATACATAATAAATAAAAGTTATTATTGATAGCTATTTTGTGAAATGATGCATTTCATCACATTGTTATGCATGATCCAATAAAGGAGTTGTGACCAGAGTGAGCAATATGAAAAAGAGCTTAAAGCTTAGAAATGTGCACAAAGAGCCACAAGCTTAGTTATTAATGGATATGGGACAGTAAATAGGCACTCGGTCACAACAAAATAAAAATGAAATTGGAGTCACATGTGCATATGCATTTGCAAATACATATCTTTACATGTATTATATGAAAGATTACAATGAATTACTAAATTGCAATGATATAGTGATATGTAATATTTATGTACATATTGACGATATGAATGATTGAGATAAATGATCAACTTATTTTGAAATGAGTATATGAAATGTGTAAAGTTCATGATGTATTGTTGAGATGGGTATACTGTGAATTTGGCTTATACTTGTGATATTGGTGTTCTGAATGAGTGAGCGCATCAATGATGGTTTACTAACTGAGTTCGAAAACTCATCAAAATTGCAACATTGATTTTTAGATACGAGAGAGACTTAGTTTCTAAGGCAAACTAGTAGTGTCAATTTTGGAAAACAAGAATGGCTCAAAGGTTTAGTCAGCTGATACCTAAGAAATTGTAGATTATGTTTGTGTAGTTTCTCATTTCATGTAGAACATTTTGTAAATGAGTAGTAAACACTCAAATGCTTTTGATGATGAAAATATATGCATTATGAAATGTAATGCCACAATGTAAATTGTGTTTATGAATGAAATGCGAGCAATTGATTTTTTTGACTACTTATGATGCCATAACAAGTGAATGTGATTGCTCTAATATGCCATTTTCATAGGGTATATTCTTGAATGTTTTCTGGATATTCGGGCATATGGTCTATGGTAGTGGTGTGTTACAATGATAACATATGTTCAAGAATAAGATAGGTCTGTAGGTACACTCAAACACCATTCATGATCAAGCATTCCACAACTTAGCGCATAATTTCAGTTCTTCACTACTAGGATTCACATACATAATCATGAATCAAAGGACTTTTTAAGATTGTAATGTAGGCAAAGGTTAACGTGAGATGTATTTGGATAGTGTGGTGCAAAGGCCATCCGAGCTAGTGAAGCAAAAAAAAACACTAAATGTACCATCAAGCACAAAAACTAGCATTCACTCAAAACTAGGTACTTTCAACTATGATGAATGCAAAAATTATGTTTCACAACTCATATTCAAGCTCTCACACCACAAACCTCATGAAGCATAAGGAATTAGAAGGAATCACTCATAAAAATTGATAATAAACTAACATTTTAACCATAAGGAGTAATCCTTCAAAACAAATCTCCCTCATTCACATCATAATCAAATCACCCTTTTCGATACAACTTTAGGAAGAAAGACTAATTATGAATAACTTTCCAACACAAATGCATTTCCTCCTTGATAATTTTATTTAAACATATTTTTCTTTCTTTTCTCTTTTTTTGGTAACATCCCATTTTCCTATGCTAAGGGTTGGAACCCTAGAATATTGTACATGAGAGATATTATTGAGAAATTAGGAAATGCATTTCATACTCATGCATAATATAGTATACATATATGCGAATTTGATTTTTGCATACGTTACAATGATTGTTCATGCAATCATTTGACATTTCCAGGTATAATTGATTTTTAAACGATCATAATGTGAATTATGGATTATATATCTTGAAAATTGAGTTGGTAAGTATGAATATTGATTTAGAATTGTTGGTAAAATAAGGGTAATTTCTTAAATTCTGAGTATTTTTGGTATTAGGAAAAATGCCAAGTAGCAAGACAATTGACAAATGGTAATTGAAATAACTGTCAAATGGTAGTAGAAATATTGATATCGGGTATTAGGATTTAATGATAAATGTCATAGAAAATGGGGAGACAACTAGATTAGAAATTAGAGACAAATAGACTAGTTATTTAAAAAGGGTTCAAGTGAAGCCATAAGACTAAGACATGTGGCAAGTGATAAGTGTCATGCCACTTACCACACACCTCATCCTCATTACACTCATCCTTATAAAACAACTTTAATTTGTCTCTCATTTTGGCTAAATGCTTTCATCTCTTTGTTAATCTTTCTTCTTCATCTTCTCTAATCTAAACTCTCTCATCTCTTCGTTAATCTCTCTTCTTCATCTTCTCTAATCTTCTTCATCTACGACACTCTCTCTAACTCTCAACATTGAAACTTGCTCTCAACCTTTACTTACTGCATCCATTTTATTGTCTTCATCATCTTGCCACAAGAAAACCTAACATACTCCACCACTCTATGATGATGATTGTGTGACATGGGGAATTTAGGGTTTCTTGGAGATTTTGAAGAAGATTAGAGTTTAAATCAAGTAAGTAGCATGTCAATTCTCATAGTTTGTTTGAATATGAAACAAATATGATGATTATTTTGATATTAAATGTTTGTGAGAATAGTGATAGATATATATGCATCTTGGATGAAGAATGAGAATATTGATGTCTTGCTTTTATGTATATGATGAGTAATAATTTACGAAGTGTCATAAGGATGTTTTTTGGAATAGATGTAACATCCCCTCACTTATGGGAAAGGGCAATTTGGTCTTTTTGAATGGGTTAGAATAATTGAAAGTGTCTTTATC
>JANIIA010484448.1:0-15972 GCA_027478495.1 Erythroxylum alaternifolium | reverse complement strand
CAACGTGTATGGAGGTTGGAGAAGCAAAAATCATGAAGAAGAGAAGAAGATGAAGCTCATGAAGAGAGGGAGAGAAAAGCAAGTGAAAGACAACATTTAATTTGGTCTTTCAAATAGAAAAGTGAAGTTTCATGAGTGGGGGAGTGGTGGCAAGTGGTGGTGACACTTGTCACTTTCCTATGGTCCCATCTGGACCCCTTTTAAAAACTAGTCTATTTAACCCCAATTTATACTCCAATTGTCTCCAAATTTTAATGACATATGTCATTAAATCCCAAAGTCATTTATAAAAATTTTCACTACCATTTGACTCTTAATTCTACTTCTATTTATCAATTATCCTTACATTTAGTATTTTTCCTAGTCTAAAATTTACCCAAAAATTTAGGAATTTTCTAAGTTTCGCCAAAATTTCTAGATCAACATTTATACACTCCATAAAAATTTCCAATACATGAAAACTAAAATTCATATCAAAAATCACATTTATATCAATTGAACCCGAAAAATGTCAATGAATGCATGTACAATCATTTTAATGTGCAAAAATAAATATTCATATATGTGTGTGTATGTCATATTATGCATAAGCATGACATGCACTTTCTAACCTCTCAATAATCTCTTATGCACAATATTCTAGGGTTCTAACCCTTAACATGATAACGGGATGTTACAGAAGTGAAGTTTCTCTTTTGAGAATTGCTGTGGTTTGTCATCATAGAGATGCTTCTTGCCCTTCCCTTTTTCATGTCATCCTCTTCCTTGATAAGAATAGCAGTCATCTCCTCAACAGTCCATTGCTCTTTTTGAGCATTATAGTTTGATCTGATTGAATCAAATTTGCAAGGAAGAGTTCCCATCACAAACCATACCATATAATCCTCACCCAGGTCCATATCCATAGCCTTAAGCTTATGGTAACAACCTATGAGCTTGTCAATGTGAGCCCTAATGTCACTTGCACCATCATAAATGGTGTGATGAAGCATGCTTAAGTACTCATTCTTCTCATTCTTTGAGAACTTGTACTTCTTCTTAATGCAGCAAGAAAATCCTTTGCACTATCAGCCTTGGGAATAATATCATGAATGGATTCATCCATGTGATACCTCATAATCATCAAACAACATCGGTTAGAGTATTTCCACTCCTCTTAGGATTTCTTTTCCTTTTCAAGAGCATCATCAGTAGGTTTAGGTGGTGCATTAATTCTCAAGGCCAAGTCCATTCGTATGATAGTCAAATTCATTATGAGAGATTCAAAACACTGCTTGTGGTTCGTTCCATTCAGTGTCAAGATGGTAGAGACTCTCAGATTGCTTAAAGATGAATAAGAACCAAAAGCAATAACCATGATTTGCATATTAAAATAGAATAATGCAATTTGTGCTCTTTTTCTTAAAATTAATTATATCATTCATGCTAGCGTTCCTTAAACAAATATAGAACTCATTCACAAGTAAGAATAATTTATTAAATATTACAACCAAATTATCAATGTACTATCGAAAGGATAAAAAATTGTGCAGTTCATAATATTTCAATAAAATTTCTTCACCATATTAATCATCATACTAAGTAGTAATTATTGATAGGATAATTAATTACCCGTATGGATCTTAATGTTATTTTAGAGGAAAACAAAAAATTTTAAACATGTATTAATATTTAAAAAATTCCTCATCAAATCGTTTCATATGCTTACTTTTTCTATAGGTAAAAATAAACATTCACTATTGTCAACAAATAATCATGTTTATGCCATAATAGGATTAAAACAATTAGAATTATCAAGTAAAAATTACTAATTGATCTTGCGCATAAACATATGGAAAAATAGAATAAAAATGGAGTAAAATGATTAAAAATGGTCCAAAAAGGACCTTGCACGCGCCCCCATGTGCACAGTACAAAATTTTTTATGTTTAATATTTAAAAATAAAAATAAAAAAGTATATATCAGTCAAGGGTCGAGACTACGCTGTATGGGTTGTCCTTGACCTTGAGTCGAGTCCGCAAATCGACCTGCAGGTGCGTGGGTTGACCCGACTGTAACCTTGGTTTCTGAACATTTTTTAGGGATTTTCTTCCATTTTTCATGCTCTATGGATTTCCTATATCCATTTCATTCAAAAGTGCTCCAATACTGGAAAATCTCTAACCCATTTTGGTTATTAATGACAACACCAAAAATTTTCAAAATCCTACCAAAAAAATCGTGATTCATTTGTCTAAAACAAAGGTAAAAGGCAACAACAACATTTTATGCACGTTAATGCATCATTTTGATGTCATTTATGCCAAAATGAATTTGAAACAAAAAGGGTTTATACCCAAATACAAGCCCTAAAATCAAATGATCATGAATCTCTAATACCAATTGTTATTCAAAATGCAATCATCAATGATCACAAAGCCAAGATCTACATTTTATTTATAACATTAACTATACAATAAGATCGACATACCTTCAATATTTGGCATGGAATCTTGATGCATTCTCTCCATTTAGGACACCATAACCTATCAATATCGACAAACCTTGTGTAAGAGAGGAAGCTTATAGTAGAAGACCCAATTTTCTGTTATCACACCCGCACACTATCTACACAATCTCACCATATGTTATTCCTTACAACATGTTCTACCCTAAGGGGTAGAAAAGATAATTGTACAAACTTTATTTTGATTAATAAAGCGAAAGACATTTTTCATTAATTTGATATTTGTTTATATATGAATTGATATTGATCTTAAATCCATGATACAAAATATAGCATGAAGGAAATCATGATGAGATCATGATAATGAGATTCCTATCATGTGCAATTATGTTATTATCTAAATAATCCCTAATCATAGGATTAATAAGACAGGACATTATTAATCCATATAGACTAGCATATATTATACTCCTTGTTTTGATCAAGCGGTGGATCTCATAAACTATAAGCATGAGATGTTTAGAGTTAATATATGGATGCTTACTAAGGGTAGTAAGTACATCAGATGACTTGCTATGAGATTATCCTATGGATGATCTATCAAATGTTAATGAATAATCTCATCATAGCAATAGTGCAAATATCCTTAGACTTGAGGTACTTAAGGATGCCTTGCATATAGATCCTGTACTTTGACAACATTCCTAGTTACCTCAAGACGAGGTCGCTCCTAAGGTGGTGATTAGGTATAGCTATTTGTATTCGAAGGTAATTAGGTAGCCAATAAAGGATTCACCACTCCTGATAGAAGGAGATGATACCCACGACCTCTTGTCAGGGTCATTACTCGGGAGTCTCTGGCCAGAGCAATTATGTGTCACGAAGAGAGTCTTTAATGACACATAGAGTAATAAGATCACAAGATAAGAACTAACATCAATTGGACTAGATATGAAGTAGTCAGTCTAGTGGGAGTTGACACATAGTCCATACTCTAAACTAAGTGGGGTATAGTATGGTGAAAAGACGAATTGCATGGTAATTATCTATGAAAAGGTTAATAAGTTGGATAATTAACTACCAAAGATTTTGTGTGTTAATCCACTTATATTATAGAAAATAGGCATTATGAAACCCTTCATGATGTGCTTGAATTAAGTTCAAGTGCCTAAAATAACTGGGAACCTAAAGGTCACACGCATAAAAGATCGGATGAAAAACAAATATGTATGGCCTATTTTAAGCAGGGCACAATCATGGCCGAAGGTGAGACATGCCACGATTTTGGCATGTAAGGCCATGATCATGACAAAAGGCACGAAATGATATATAAGTGAGTTCTTCACTTATGTACACGACCTTCCTTCACTTTTTACACATTCAATTGATAGAGAAGGGGTTCTAGAAGAGTTATAGAGAGAGTGAGAAGTGTTCTTGAGTTAACTTCATGCAAATTTAAGCAATTGTTGTATAAATCTTACATGCATGCAAAATAACCTTGATCTATCTCCCATATTTAACATCTACTTGAATTCATCAAATTTAGTGTTCTAAAACCCTTACACATTGTTTCGTCTTCCTTCTTTGTGTGTTCTTGGGTGATTAAAGAAGGATTTGGTGTTTGCAACAACCCAAACAAGGAGAACAAACAAGAAAGGAGGAGATACATAAGGTAAAAAGTTTACATTTCATGTTCTTTTATACATATCTATGCATAAATGTTTGATCTTGTGGATTTGGGGTTGTGCATGTAATAGATGATGTATTAAACATGTGCAAAGTGTATGTTGGGTTGTGATTGACTTGCATGTTGTTTTGAAAAAAATCGTGTAAATTGTAAAATTTTTTTCTGTTTTTCTTTCACAAAAATGTTTATAAGATGTTATATTATGTTTTTGTAAAAGGATATTTCAATTGAATGTCATTTGCTATTTTATTTTGAATTTATATCTAGATTATTCATATGTTGATTTCTGGGATTCTCAAAAACTGATTGCATGTGTTGATTTTGAAAAATTCTTATTAATTATATAATTTTTTTCTGTTTTTCTTTCACAAAAATGTTTATAAGATGTTATGTTATGTTTTTGTAAAAGGAAAATGCAATTGAATGTCATTTGCTATTTTATTACGAATTTAGTTTTAGCCTGATGCATGTGTGAGTTTCTAGAAATTCTAGAAATGTGATTAACATGCATGCATGAAAAATTCCAAATTAATTTTTATAATTTTTTAAAATAAATTTTATGCATAAACATGCAAGATGAGACGTTTCCACATGTATGAGATGCATGACATTTGTTTTTAAAGTGGTTATCTTATGCATGCATGATGTATTGGTTGACTAGTGTTAGAAGTAATGGGACAAGTGTCATATACATGTGATGTGCTGTCTTTTTCCTATTTATTGATAAATAATTACTAAGAATTAGGTTCTGGAATTTTTTATTAGACACGTTTAGAATATATATAAGACTCTGGAATTTTTCTAGAATTAATTGAATTTGATTCAATTAATAAATAAAGTCAAAGTCAACTTTGGTCAACTTTTTGAAAGTTGATGGAGTTGACTTACTAAATGACTTATATTGTATGTATTTCGATTATGAGGCCAAAATAAGGTTCTTATGTGATAAGAAATATATTATTTTGATAAAAATAACATGTTTAATGCATATGCTTAAAATTAGGTTCTGAAAATTTTCCGAACATTGAATCGTTCTCTTTAGTATCTAGTAGGTTAACTTTTTTATCTTGACGATTTTGGCCGTCAAGGTAATTTTGGCATATGCCGAAATTGTTTAGATAAATTTGAGATAACCTAGAGATATTATAGAGGACTAATTGGTGTATGGAAATTTTGGAAACCCTAGGAATTAATTTAGAATTAATCCAAGTAAAGCATAACATTTCTAGTGTGACTAGATAAAGGCTTATAAACTAGGATTAAAGTGTTTAGTCTAGACATCAAAATAATTAAATTTTAGGTAATTGAATCGCATTCTTAATTCGGATTAGTCAAGACTAACATTAGTACCCAATTAGGTTCAATAGTTGAATCGAATCACAAACTTTGGATGCATAGTTAAGTCACAACCTAAATTTAAACCTCCTTTATGTGATACACGCATTAGATGTATTTTAAGGGTAGTTATGGACATAGACTCAATTCAATTGAGTTGTCATAATCTAAATGTATATGCGATAGTCATAATCAAGATCATCTAAGTACTGATGAGCCCAAAGGACACATCCCTTAAACAAAATATTAGGACTTACGCCTTCCATTGATATGGCAAGAACCAGGTTTCTTTTAGCGTTGGGTTATTAGGCAAACCCAAGCCTGCTCTACATGAATATGTTTAAACCATAGAAATTAGATTTTTAGATTAAGAGGTTGCTCCTAACTGGAAGCGTTGATTTGTTAGGCAAACCCAAGGTCAACGTGGATAAAGATGAAGTTGGGTTATAAACATGAGATGTATATAAATCAAGAATTGATAACCTAATGAGTGTGCTAACTCAACAGTTGATGGAATAAGTCGATAGTTGTATAATTGAATGCAATTGGTATGAATGATACCTACCGATTGACCTAAGGTGGCTTGTTGGGCAAACCCAAGGTTATTCTTGGTGATATCGGATATCGACCCATTAAGAAAACTATAAGTTTTCTCAAATTCATAGTGAGGGCTATGGATTTGAATAAGAATAAAAAGACCCGTGATACATGTTATTAAAGTCCTTATAGATATGCATTAAGTTTGCATTCTAACACTTTCTCTCTTTTTTCTAGGTTATTGAATCGCCGCAATGTCTTCTAGCATGAACTTACGCTCCTTATTAGATTCTAACAAACTCACGGGACCAAACTTCTTGGATTGGCTACGGAATTTGAGAATTGTTCTCAATTTCGAGAAACTAGGATATGTCCTAAATGAACCATTTCCTGATTCCCTCTATTGTCGATGCATCTGATGAAGATCAGAGATCTTACAAGAAGTTATTGGATGATAGTGAGTTGGCTAGCTGTATAATGCTGACCTCTATGTCACCAGAGCTGCAAAAGCAGCATGAGGCTATGGATGCTCATACTATAGTCTACCATATAAAGGAATTGTTTGATGAGCAAGCTCGATCTGAAAGGTTCAATACCTCGAGGTTGCTTTTTCATTCAAAGATGGTCGAGGGATCATCTCTGGTGCAGTATGTGCTAAAGATGAATGACTGCATTGAGAGATTGGCCAGTTTGGGTTTCATTATGGATCATGAATTAAGTATAGACTTAATTCTAACTGTTTGGAACGATAGTTAATCACAGTTTGTGCTTAACTATTGGATGAACCAAATATCCACAACGATTCTTAAGCTGATTAATCTGCTCAAAATAACTGAGCAAACTTTCAAGAAGGACAGCAAGGCTATGATGCTAGTGGAATCTGCTTCTCGTTCTCAACAGAAGAACCAAAAGAAGAAGAAGAAGTCCAAGAAGTCAGTGGGAGGTGTAGCCAAGAAGAAGGCAAAGGAGACAACACCAAAGGGGATATGCTTCTATTACAACAAAGAAGGTCATTGGAAGAGGAATTGTAAAGCTTATCTACAGTCGCTGAAGCAGAAGAAGGCATTAGATGCCCCACTGTCTACTTTAGGTAAGATATTTGTCATTGAGGTTAACACTATTTCTAATCATAACATTTGGGTATTAGATACTAGATGTGGCTCACACATATGTGTTGATATGCAGGGTCTCAGAGATAGTAAACTGCTCAAGAAGGAAGAGATGGACCTACGAGTGGAAAATGGAGAAAGAGTTACTGCATTAGCTGTAGGGAAATATGTATTGTATCTTCCTAGTAGGCTAGAGTTAATTTTGGAAAATTGCTATTATGACCCATTGTGACTAAAAACATTGTATCTGTTTTATGTCTTAATAAAATGGGATTTCATTTAACTTTTTTCAAGCAATGAATGTTCAATTAAGTTAAATGAAATGTTGTATGGTACTGCTACATTATGTAATGGAATTTACATTTTAGCTATGTCCAATCCAATTTTAAATATCAATGGCAATAAAAGACAAAAATGAGATGACCTAAAATCATTTTACTTATAGCATTGTCGACTTGGCCACATAGAGAAATGCATGATTAAGCTACATAAGAATGCTAGCTTAAGTTCATTTGATTATGCATCATTTGACACATGTGAATCCTGCTTGTTAGGAAAGATGACGAAATTACCTTTTAAAGGAAAATGAATGAATGAGTTATTAGACCTAATACATTCTGATTATGTGGTCTAATGTCCATTCGTACCAGAGGTGGTTTTGTGCACTTCATTACTTTCATCGATGATTATTTATGATATAGGTATGTGTATCTAATGTGATACAAGTCTAAAGCATTTGAAATATTCAAACAGTTTAGACATAAAGTAGATAAACAACTCGATAGAAGTATTAAGACACTTTGATCATATCAAGGTGGTGAATACTTAAACGAGAAATTTCTACCTTATCTCAAAGATAATAGGATAATATCCCAGTGGACTCTACCTTACACATTACAACATAATGATGTGGCTAAAAGGAGAAACCGAACCTTGTTAGACATGGTAAGGTCAATGATGGGCTTAGCAGATCTACTGAAATCTTTTTGGGTTTATGCACTCGAGACTACTATTTATGTGATAAACAGAGTCCCTTCAAAGGCATTTGAAGTTACTCTATATGAGATATGGACTAACAAAAGGCCCTATCTTTCTCATATGAAAGTTTGTGGTTGTCCTGCTTATATGAAGCAGATTCAATCAGGCAAGCTTGAAGTGAGATCTGATAAATGTCTGTTTATAGGTTATCCTAAGGAAACAATTAGATATCAGCTCAATAATGCTTTAGAGCAAAAGGTGTTTGTCTCAAATCATGCTGTCTTTTTAGAGAAAGAGTTTCTTCTAAGAGAAGACAGTTGGAGCAAAATTGCACTTGAAGACATAAATCAATTGCCTGAACCCGAAATTGTTGTTCATGGAGATGAAATAATAGTTGAACCTTCTAACACATAAAATGTTCATATGTCAAGTAGGATACGCAATGTTCCAAAGAGATATGGATTTCTCGTAAGTGAACACAAAGCCATATTGCTCATAGAGGATGATGAGCCTACAACCTATGAAGAGGTTCTGAAGAGTTCAGAATTTGAAAAATGGCTTTAAGCCATGAATTCTGAAATAGATTCCATGTATGAAAACCAAGTATGACCTTTGGTTGAGCCACCTAAAGCGTTAAAACCCATAGGGTGTAAGTGAATTTTCAAGAAGAAAATCGACATGGAAGGTAATGTGATTACATATAAAGCGAGGCTAGTCGCTAAAGGTTATCGTTAAAGACAAGGAATTGACTATGACAAGACATTTAGCCCCGTAGCTATGCTTAAATCCATTAGAATACTCCTAACCATTATTGCTCATTATGATTATGAAATATGACAGATGGATGTGAAGATGACTTTCTTAAATGGAAACCTACTAGAGGATTTGTATATGATACAACCTGAGGGCTTCATATCGAAAGATGGCAGAAAGGTATGCAAGCTTCAAAAATCCATTTATGGATTGAAGCATGCATCTAGGAGTTGGAACATCTGATTTGATGGGATAATTAAAGAGTTTGGTTTATCACAAAATCCTAATGAACCTTGTGTGTACAAGAAGGTTAATGGGAGTGCTATCATATTCCTTGTGTTATATATAGATGGCATATTACTTATAGGAAATGATGTCTCAAGTTTGCAATCAGTCAAAGTTTGGTTGTCCTATAATTTTTCCATGAAGGAACTTAGAGAAGCAACTTATATATTGGGAAGAAAGATTTATAGAGATAGATTAAAGAAGTTGCTAGGTCTTTCACAGTCAACGTACATAGACAAAGTGCTAAATAGGTATAACATAGAGTAGTCCAAGAGAGGGTTTCTTCCTATGGCTCATAGGATAAAACTCTCGAAATCTATGCGTCTCAAGATGCAAGATGAGAGGAATCACATAAGTATGATCCTGTATACTTCAGCAGTAGGATCAATCATGTATGCTATGTTATGTACAAGACTCGATATATTGTAAACTCTAAGTGTTACGAGCAGACATCAATTAGATCTTGGTGAGGGTCACTGGGTGGCTATCAAGAATATTCTAAAGTACTTGAGAAGGGCTAAGGATGTATTCTTAATATATGGAAATGAAGATCTTGTAGTGAGCGGGCATACAGATACCAGTTTTCAATCTGAAAAGGATGACTCCAAATCTCAGTTAGGTTATGTTTTCACATTAAATGGTGGTGCAGTCAGTTGGAAGAGTTCCAAACAAGAGACTACTACAGATTCGACGATCGAGTTAGAGTACATTGTAGCTGCGGAAGCTGCAAAAGAATCTGTTTGGATTAAGAAGTTCGTCATGGAATTTAGAGTGGTTCCTAGCATAGTAGACCCAATATTGTTATACTGTGACAGCAATGAGACTGTTGCTCAGGTCAAGGAACCAAGGTTTCATCAGAGGTCCAAGCACATACTCAGGAGATATCATCTGATCAGAGAGATAATTAATAGAGGTGATGTGAAGATAGAGAGAGTACCCATAGATCAGAACATTGCTGAACCTTTGACTAAGCCACTTCCTCAGACAAAATTTGATTATTGTGTACTCGCCTATGGTATTAGATACAAAGGCAATTGGCTTTAGTACAAGTGGGATATTATTAGAGTAATGCTCTAAAGGCAATCACCTTTAACACTTTTGTACAAACTTTTTTTGAATAATAAAGAGAAAGGAATTTTTTTCATTAATTTGATATTTGTTTATATATAAATTGATATTGATCTTAAATCGAATTAATGAAGTCCATGATATAAAACATAGTATGAAGGAAATCATGATGAGATTATAATAATGAGATTCCTATCATGTGCAATTATGTTAGTATCTAAATAATCCCTAGTCATAGGATTAATAAGATAGGACATTATTAATCCATACAGACTAGCACATATTATCCCTTGATTTGATCAAGCATTGGATCTCATAAACTGTAAGCATGAGTTGTTTAGAGTTAATATGTAGATGCTTAATAAGGGTAGTAAATACATCAGATGACCCGCTATGAGATTATCATATGGATGAGCTATCAAATGTCAATGATTAATCTCATTACAGCAATGGTGCAAATATCTTTAGATTTAAGGTACTCAAGGATATGTTGGCTATAAATCCTATACTTTGAAACCATTCCTTGTTAATTGAAGACGAGGTCGCTTTTAGGGTGGTGATTGGGTACAGTTATTTATATTCGAAGGTAATTGGGTAGCCAATAAATGATTCACCACTCTTGATAGAAGAAGATGATAACCACGACCTTTTGTCAGGGTCATTACTTGGGAGTCTCTAGCCAGAGCAATTATATGTGTCACGAAGAGAGTCTTCAATAACACATAGAGTAATGAGATCCCAGGACAAGAACTAACATCACTTGGACTAGATCTGACGTAGTCAGTCTAATAGGAGTTGACACATAGCCCATATTCCAAACCATATGGGGTATAGTATGGTGAAAGGAAGAATTACACAGTAATTGTCTATAGAAAGGTTCATAAGTTAGATAATTAACTATCAAGGAGTTTGTGTGTTAATCCACTTATATTATGGCAAACAGGCATCATAAAAACCTTCATGATGTGTTTGAATTAAGAGTTAATTCAAGTGCCTAAAATAGCCGGGAACCTAAGGTTCACACACATAAAAGATTGGATGAAAAACAAGTATGTATGGCCTATTTTAAGCAGGCCATGATCATGTCTTATAGGGCCAAGACCATGGCCTGAGGCGAGGCATGCCACGATCGTGGCCAGCAAGGCCATGATCATGATAGAGGCTATAAAGTGATATATAAGTGAGTTATTCACTTATGTTCACGAGCTTCCTTCATTTCTGATACACTCAATTGATAGAGAAAGGGTTCTAGAAGAGGTCTAGAGTGAGAGTGAGGTGTCTTGAGTCTTGTTCTTGCAATCTATGCAATTGTTGCATGAATAAACGTGCACTCAACAAGATTTTTGACCTATCTTCCATCATATTGAGCATCTACTAGAACTCATCTAATTTGGTGCTCAAATAACCCTTATACATTGTTTCTTCTTCCATCTTTATGTGCTCTTAGAGATCAAAGAAGGGTTTGGTGTTTTCAACAACCCAAATAAGGAGAAGAAACAAGAAAGGAGGAGATACACAAGGTAAAAAGTTTACATTTCATATTCTTTTATACATGTCTTTGCATGCATGTTAAATCTTATGGTTTCTGGGTTGTCATGGTATAGGAATCTTGATTCTGACACTTCCGCTGCATCCAAATGCATGTGATGCTTGCTACCATGGCTAACACAATAAAGAAGACAAGAAAAATAGAAACATAAAGTAATAAAAGTTATTATTATGCATAGACCATGCAAGCCCATGAAATGCATTTTATGGAATTAAATGAAGACAAAGCAACTGAAAGAAATAGCATGAAACAACAGTAATATGGAAGCAAAATGTACTAGCAGGTGGATTAAAAGAAATCATAACACATGTAACTAGACATGCAATATAGAAGTACAAAACAGAGCAGCACATAAAGAGGAGCAAGCATGCTAAGCACTGACAGTGTCTATGTTCAACACAAATGTCTGTGTTAAACATAACGTTAAAAAGAGGACATACACAGTAAAAGGGGGTTCCAATAGCTCCAATAAGATATATAGTAGCAACTTCAACGGGGTATACAACAATTGCAGTAGAATATAACAACTACACTCTATAATATGGTAAGCCAAATGGGTGAGATGGTAGTAAGGATTGACCACCTAGAATCACAAATGGAAGAGGATCAGCCATATTAACCTGAGGTATACCCAATGGGCGTTAGTGTAGAAACTTTATAAGTGATGAGGAGCTTGAGAATTTTTAGAGCAATACTTAAGGAATTGCATGTGAAGAACAAGTTGAGGAGGAGCTCGAACCAGAAAAATACATATCATTTAGCTTGAAGGTGAGTACTAAGTTTATGATTATTTTTTAGACTAACTCTTCACCTTTACATAGCATATTAGAGGAATTAAATAAGGAAGAAAAAGGCAAAGAGACATTTGAGATCTTTCCAGAGTGTATAGACTCAGTCAAGATTGAAAGTCAGAGGATAGGGAAGATGCTGAATACGACAAATCATCAACTAAGACCCTATCTCGAAGAACCTTACATGGAGGAGATGAATGTGACACCTGAAGATCATAATTTTGTCACATGAAGACGAAACATGGAGTTAAGCCAGTGACCCTATTAGGAGACAAGGAAAGTAAATTTCTTTTCTTTACATTTCCACATTACTTTTTATATGCATATATATTTTTTAATTTGTTTGTTCTACTTTTTTTAATTTTTTAATTAAAATGAGAGAAAGAATAAAACAACAAAACAAGCATTTTCTCCTTTCTATTGATTCTAGGACTATATAGTCATGATTAGAGTGTTAATTGACTAGAGAATTTCATAGGAACTTTAACATGTACTTTTACTCTTGTGATTGGTCGATGTGCATTATCTTTAGAAGAGTAATGACTAGTGGTAGACAAAGTCGATAAGATTTTGAACCTTATTTGATTGACAAATTCATTTCAGTCTCATTGTCTTTTGATAATGTGTGACCTTCATGACATGTGCATCATAATTTTGTGTTGAATTTTTACTCAAGACCACATTTTTTATCATATGCATTAACATGGATATGATAAGGCATTCTTTGCTTTTCTGAACTACATTAGCCAAATAGCCTACCCATTATATGATTTTCCTTTGTGATAAACCATTTTGAGCTTTATTTGTCTTTTCTTTGTGTCCTAGCCACATTACATGCTTTAGCCTAACCAAATGTCCTTCCTAAGCCTTGAAGCTTGTGGAATATTTGTTGATTGTTGAGTTTGTGGATATACAAAAGTATAAGTGTGGGAGTATGCATATGTATGGGTTGTTTATAATATTGGGATGCTATTTTATGCCTTATTATTGAAATTCCCATGTTGATATAGTTTATTTTAATTTTTATAAGTGAAAATAAAAGAAATGGAAAGAAAGAAAGAAAAAGAGAAAAGAAAAGAAAGAAAAGAGAAAAGCAAAAGAAAACAAAAGAAAAAAGAAAAAGAAAAAAAAGAAAAAAGAAAAAAGAAACAAGAATTAAAAAAAGTTTGCATAAATGTATTGAGGAGGAAATGCATATGTGGTTTGCAAAGTCATTCATGATTAATGTTCATAAAGTTGTAATGAAAGTGTTGTTAGAGTATGTTGAATATAAGGTAGATGTTGGATTGGAAGGTTAACTCTTTTGTGGTTTTAATGTATTGTCATCAATTGTATGAGTGATTCCTTTGGATTGGTATATGCTTCATGTGGTTTGTGTGTGAAAGTTGAATTGGGTTATGAAATATAAATGTTGAATTTGTCATAGCTAATGGTATCCAGTTTTTGATGAGTGTTAATTTATGCACTTGGTGGTATAATTGAGTGTTACTTTTGTTTCACCAGCTTAATAGCTTTCAAGTTACTTGACCTAAATACATCTCACCTTACCTTTACCCACAGTATAACCTTGAAAAGTCCTTTGATTCATAATTTCACATTTGACCTTTAGTGGTGGAGAAATGAAATGATATTCAAAGTTGTGGATTGTCATGATTATGAATGGTATTGAGTGCACCCATGGATATATTTTAGTTAAACACATTTTCTAAGTCTACTATTAGATTGCTCAGTTTTTAAAGATGATGAATGTCTACTATTCTATTGCTCGGTTTTTGAAGATGATGAATGCTGATTAATCATAAGTAAAAGCTTGGAATGTTGATTTCTTGCTATGCTATGAGTTTTGAAAGTTATTGATCCTTTTTTATGATTGTATATTTTTGGAACATATGGTAATTGAGTAAATCTTTTGGTTCTTTGAGCTTAATTTTAATGTTTTGCACGACCAATAGCTAAGTGTGAGGGAAATTGATCGGTACTTAATTGATTATGAAATTATTCCATAACACTTAGTGATTATTAACATGAAATTGCTTAAGATACTTACTTTGACTCATATGTGATTTTAGGACAATTTAGAAGCAAAGAAGTTAAAGTGAGTCGAAAACACGATATTTAGGTCATTTTTTGAAGATTAATTTTCACTTGTCTTTATTTAGAAAAAAGAAGAAAATTATAAGACAAAAAGAAGACAAGAAAAATAGAAACACAAATTAATCAAAGTTGTTCTTGTGCATGGGCCATGTAAGCCCATGCAACGTGTTTTATGTAATTAAATGAAGATACAACAATTGAAAGAAATACATGAAATGGCAGTAAGATATAAGCAAAATGCACCAGTAGGTGGATTAAAAGAAAACACATGTAGCAAGATATGCAACATAGAAGTATAAAATGATGCAATAGCAGGCTGGGGCACTGATAGGTATGAAATGCATCATATTTTAGGGTATAGTTTGATATGTGTTTGACCATTTATTCGATTGTTTAGTATGCGTTTAGGGTAAAATTGTGTTAGTTTGTGATTTATTTATTTATAAGTGTTTTATGAGTTAGAACAATCCTTTGAGCTTAAATATGATGTTTTTGAGGTACCTTGATCTATTTGGTAGTGTTTCAAGGTAAAGATTGAAGAATGAAGAAGTTTCGAACCAAATTGGAGCCAATTGCATGGCCCTCGTAATAGAAAGGCCTGACCTAGGCCACGATTGTGGCTTACATCGGGTAGATACGTCGTCACTTCCAAACTTTGCATTTCGAGGGATTTTTTAGACCTTTCAAACCTTGGGAAAAAACCTAATTTAACCCTAAACACAAAAGAATATAAATAGAACAAAAAGAATAGAAAGAAGGAGCTTTTGCATTAACAACTTTCAAAGAAACCTGAGATATAATTATTGAGAGATAGAGAAAGAGAAGAAGGAAGAGAGAAGAGGAGAAGAAGCCGACTCGACGTAGTCACCAGCTCAGGAATTTCTTGACGTCGCTGCCTCCTCCCGTCCGTTCAATTTTGTATTTTCTGCTATTTTTTAGTTTTATTATTGTATAGAATTGGAATAACAGTTAATGATACGATTTTTGGATGTTGATGTTACTTCTAAACTCACCTTCGAGATTTTATCTTTGATTTAATGAAATATGATTTTTATTTGTTATTTGGATTTATTGTGATTTAATTCTGGATGTGCATAATTCGATAATAAACTGAGAGGGTGAATCAAGTGAAAAATCATTAAATTGGGTTAACAAGAGTTAAGTGATTTAATAGAACAAGAACTTAATCAAATCAAGAAATTGTGCGAAGAGAGATCTTACATATGTTTCTGATAATTTATTAAACAACTTGAGATCTAATTAGGGTTTTAGATAGGTTGTTAATTGAGAAATTGTAACTTCCATAATCTGATTAGGGTTTATAAATTAGTGTTAATGG
>JANIIA010484403.1:0-15977 GCA_027478495.1 Erythroxylum alaternifolium | reverse complement strand
CTCGTAAAAATTTTTAGCTATCTCACCCTTATTAATTTTTCATGATATAGAGTCCTTTATTTACTTCAATGTAGTTACGACAATGTATTTACTTCAATGTATTTAAAAACTCTAAAGTTACCGAGTTACGGGGTATTACACCATATCAGCAGAACCCAGTCCACCCAATGCACATGAATCCACACCAGAGCCCAGCTCCTCACCTATTTTTCCTATCCTTTAAATAAACCCTGCTCCACTTACCCCATGAACTGACCCACTCCCTTCTCCCAACCTTCCCATCAATTATCGAAACCTAATTCCCCCATCACCTATCGCTCCCCTGCCTACCCATTTTAGTACCAGACTTAAACACCGTCCTAAGTATCTGGACGATTATGAGACCACCATCAACCCTGCTCATTTCGCTACTGCGTCGTCATCTCAAGTCACTTCTCACCCCTTACCTTTCTTCTCTTCTTCTGATCTTGTCTTACACAACCATTATTTAGCGTTCATGGCTAATGTGTCTATAGAACACGAACCATTGTCATATTCCACTGATAAGGATAATCTGTTGTGGATCACTCATATGAATGAAGAGCTCACGGCTCTAGAAAGGAATTGTACCTGGTCCTTTGTTGATCTACCAAAGGGAAAACGTGCTCTCCAAACGAAGTGGATCTTCAAAATTAAACATAGACCGGATGGTTCCATTAAACGACGTAAAGCTCGCTTGGTAGTGAAAGGATTTGGTTAATAGACAGGTATCGATTATTCAAATGTTTTTTTTTTCTGGTGGCAAAATTAACGACCGTTCGAGTTCTTTTAGTCATTGCTGCCGTCAACAACTGGCCAGTACGCCACTGTGATCTTAATAATGCCTATCTCTATGGCTACATTGATGAGACATGTATATCACTCCACCACTTGGCTATTCTCGAGTGCCTCCGGGAAAGGTTTGTAAACTAGCCAAGTCCCTCTATGGCCTTAAACAGGCTGGCCACCAGTGTAACAAATAAATCACTGCACATCTTATGGCATTTGGGTTCTCCCAATTTGCTTCTGATTCGTGTTTATTTACTATGGGCTCTGGTCAAACTTTTACTTCTCTTTTGATTTACGTTGATGATGTTATGTTTTATTTTTAGGACCCTCTGAAAATACTATCATCGATGATCAATGTTTTCTGAACAAGCAGTTTACGATCAAGGTTCTTCGGTATGTCAAGTATTTTATTTGCGTGATAGCTTGCTCCCCTTTTGGCATGCTCCTATCCTAACAAAAATACATCAAGGATATCATTTATGAGGCTAACTTACCACATCTTAAGTCGTCCAAGGTGCCCATTACTCCTAGTGCTAAGCTGTCCTCTGATTCTGGACCTTCATTTGACAATCTAGCTCAGTATCATCGATTAGTCGGCCAGCTTCTCTACCTATCTTTTATTTGGCCAGATGTGGCTTTTGTAGTGCAACAGCTTACCCAATTTACAAGTGTGCCCAACACCCAACATTGGACTGTGTTAACTAATGTCTTGAGGTATTTACACTCAAGTGTCGATATGAAACTATTTTATCCTGCCAATTCACCTCTGTCTTTGAAAGCACATTCAGATTCTGACTGGGCTGGGTGCCTCTCCTCATGCAAATCCATTATGGGTTACTGTATTACGTTAGGCTTTGTGTTAGTCTCTTGGAAAAATAAAAAGCAGAAGACCGTTAGTCACTCTTCCGCAGAGGTGGAATATCGTAGTATGGCATCTACATTATGTGAATTATGCTGGCTCTCTTATATTCTTACTGATATTAAAAATCCTCTGCATATGCCTATTCCTCTGCATTATGACAGTTTGGATGCCATTCACATATCTGCTAATCCCGTTTTTCATAAACTGACAAAACATCTCAAGATTGACTGCCACCTGGTTTGCAATGCCATTTTCGATTCTTTGCCACACCATATGTACCTTCTGCACTTCAACTGGCTGATTGATTTACCAAAGCCTTGTCGACCCCAAAACTTCGTGATGCTATCTCCAAGTTAGGCCTCATTCTTTTGGCTCCAACTTTCCGGGGGGTTGTTGGTACCACCTCAGGCCCACCAAAGCCCATAGTTACATTAAAGACACACCAGAGCCCACAACAGCAAGGAACAAACAGTGACATCTTCCATAACATTCGTCCACCCCTTTCTCGCTCATCCATTTCTGTAAATCGTGTATATGATTCTTCTTTTCATCATTAGTTTGTTACAAAGTTTGTTATAGCCACCTGTAAAGATTGGTCCTCATATATATATATGTACCTTATAGCCACTCGAAATAAACATGAGAAATTCATCATTTCTTCATCATTCTTTTCAATTTAATTAATCATATTTCATAAAATGGTCATTAGTTCAGAATGCTAGTAGGTGTTTGGTTCTATTTTAACCAATAAAATTTTACCCTTTAGATTAACAAGAATATCATATAAGCAACAACATTGTAAATGTAATTGTGATTTTAGCCCTTGGGCATACAAGAATTGATGTTTTTATGCTTACTAATCCTTTTAACTTGAAGACTTATGTTACAAAATGAGGGTCATATGCCATCAATCACAAGTTACACATGGCAACATACTCATCAACATGCGCAACCCACTAAGAAATAGAAATATGCTAATATTAGGATTTGTTAACAAAAATATGTAAAAGCATGCACGTAAAGAGTTATGGTTTTGATTGAGTAAATGAAAAACTTAGTTCTTTTCTTTAACTCCTTTCGATCTTTTTTCTCTTCTCTTATACTTTCTGTTATTTCTGTTCAGTCTCACCCCCATCCAGAATCTTCTATGACTCTTTTGATTCTTAGTGTTCAAATTCCTTAAATTCCAATTTTTACCCAATTGACCCATAACCACAAATAACTCAATTACCTCCCTAAAATTATTTGTTGCATTATAAATGGCCTTGAAATAGTCAAACTGCAAAAACTATGGCAGACAGAAACTATAAACAAGGCTAAACATGCAAACAAAGTCATCAATACCAATATTGAGGCCATCCGAAATATTGAAGATTAAAAATTCACCAAATATTCAAGATAAAAAAATTATTTTCAAGAAAAATGTTCCTTGAGAGTGTCAACGAGGGTCTCAAGTAGGATCTTCATGTCATTGATTTCTCCATGCATGTGGGTCATCGTAGCATGCATTTGGTCTTGAGTGAACCTGATGTCCCACAACTGTTGTTAAAACACAAATGTGTTGGCATCTTTAGAGGTAAAGGGATTCTAGTGCTCTTGAGAAGGTCTCATGAATTCTGTAACTTCTTCTCCACCCAGACATTGTCTTTTAGCTTGTATCCAAATTGAAAAGGAATGGATGAATGGTATTTGATAGGCTCATACCATTCTAAATTTTCAAATGAAAGACCATAATGGGAAAGTATTTTCATCAAAAGCATCCTATAAGGCAAACACCCATTGGTGTTCTTATGACTCCCTTTATCTAACATAAATCGAATAATCATAGCAAGCAGATTCATTCGATTACATTTTAGTAGATTGCAGATAATATACGTGTCTAAGAGACTACTTCTTTCATCAGAGCTTCTTTGTGGGAAAATTGATGTGGTAAAAAGCAATGCAAGGCTTCTTTGTAGAGGATCCAACTGTTTGCACTAGGGTCTTCCATCTTAGGTGTTTTTAGTATGAAGATAGATGGATTGAACCTGGTCAACAACATCCCACTTGTGACAGGAAAAATCAGTACGGACAATAGGGGCTATATCTAACAAATTTCATAATATTTCTTCTATCATCAGAATCTCACACTCACGCCATAAAACAATCACCAATTTGCCATCAATAATATCTTTTCTCATGTGAGTGTAGAAAGATCTCACCAACTCATCACACACAGTTTCATTCAAGGTAAGGAAATTATGCTAGCCAACTGAAAGGAAGTAGGGAAAGATAATAATAACAATATCATTGAATAAAAGAGGAGGGAGAATACGCCCAGCCACCACCTTTTATTTATTGTAGTGCATTTTATATCTTACTTTAGCTTCCATTAACTGAAAGATTTTAGGAGGTGTTGAGGGCTCTCCTTTCTCTTGTATAGAGATGATCTTTTTCTTGGATCTTTTAACAAGAGCCTTGGATAATTCTTTAAAGAGAGGTTCCCCCTAAGTAATAGGATCTTCTTCGAGTTTTTCAACAATAAGTGCTTTGCCTTTCCTTATTTCTTCTCTTCTTCTTTTTCGAGAAGCTTTTGCTTGCCTCAGTTCATCATTAGGGTTAGAGTTCTTTTTTATTTCTACCACAGGCTCTTTCTCAACCTGTATTATGGAGATACTACTTATTGTTCGTGGTTTTCTGACCAAGCTAACAAGTTCCTCTTCAGAATCATCATAAAAAATGATCCATCATTCCTCAAACAAATTTGGAACAATTGGACCAAGTTGAAGAGTAGGTGAAGGTCGTGGTGAAGAAATTTGAGAGGTAGGACTTGGCTTGTGTAGTGGGGGTGGTGAAGGTGAAGGTATGAACAGTGGAGAATAAGATCTTATAGCTGGAGAATGATAGTCGATACTTACTTTCTCTGGTACAATAGGCGACTCCCCCTTACTGAAAGTGTTCTCTACACGAGTAGGCTCCTTTTCACTTGAAGAGTCCTCTTCTTTTTCTTCTGACAAACTAGGGTTTGAGTCGTCAGAGATAGAGCTTTCTCCACTTACGTTCTTTTAAGAGTCGTATCGCCGTTTATTCTTTAATTTATGGTGTTAGGTAGATGAATTTGAAGTCATTTCTTCCGATGAAGAAAATGATGATACATTCTTCTTCTTCTTTCTTTCATACGTGTGTAAGGGTTCCTTCTATTTCTGTGTGAATTTCTCTAAAAATTGGGACTTTTTTAACGAAGAGGAAGCAGTAGGTTTAGTATGAGTTTTTGATGATTCTGGTGTGGGTAAGATGGAAGGTTCATAAACAAAAGTTTCATAATCTTATTCATGGCGTAGGGTTTTTCCATGGCTAGAAGTGGGTTTCCTTGTTTTCCTTTTGAGTTTTGGATTTTGTTCATGCCATTTCAAAGAAAGATGCTGGAAATTTTTGTTTTGAGAGATTTAAGAAAGGAAGAGTTCGATTGCAGTGAGAAAGAAGGAGCTTTAAGGGCTGACGAAGATAAGTTGAAGGAAGGAATGATTTCATGATATGCCAAATGGTTTCTAAGAGTGGGTTTCATGTCAAGATGAAAGATTGCACACGTTCCTAGAAGTGTGATCGCTTCCCCATCTTCTATGAGTTGTGTACTAAAAAAAAACTGACAGTTCTGTGTCTGTGTTTTCAAAACCTGAAACTACATTGTTTAGTAACTACACCTTTTGGACAAGGTTACTCTTCCCTTTTTGAATTGATAGAAGCCTTCGAAGTAACATTCTAAAAGGAGCCTGTTATTATCTACAAAAGAGATTAATATAAAATTTTCTAACATAATTAAATATATTATATTCTGCGAACTCCAAGCTCTTTCCTTAGTAAATTGAATCTATCTTTTGAAAGTGGTTCAGTAAAGATATCAGCTACTTGATTTTCAATATTAAGATGCAATAATTTAGTTGTTCCATCTAAGACATGATCTCTAAGAAAGTGAAGCTTAACTTCTATATGCTTAGTCCTAGAATGATGCACATGCTTTTTAGATAAATTAATTACACTTGTGCTGTCACATAATATAGGAATATGACTAAAGTTTAGAGAGAAATCTTGGAGTTGATATTTCGTCCACAAAATATGAGCAAAACAACTAGAGGCTGCTATATTTCTACTTCAATTGTGTAAAGTGTTGTGTAATTTTGTTTCTTGCAATACCTAAAGACTAAACATCCACCAAGGAATTGATAATAGCCTTTTGTGCATTTCCTATCAATCTTATCACCTGCATAATTTGCATCATAGTAGCCAAGCATGTTATATGAATTTATTTTTGGATATCATAGTCTAAAGTTTATGGTTCCAATAAGATAGCAAAAAATCCTTATGATTGCTTAAAGATGACTTTCTTTAGGATTTGATTGAAAGCGTGCCCAAAGACACACTCAAAGCATAATATTTGGTTTTGAACTTGTGAGATATAGAAGTGAACCAATCATTCCTATGTATTTTGTCTCATCAGTAGCTTTGCCTGCTTCATCCTTATTAAGCTTAGTTTTAGTATACATTGGAGTTCCCATAGGTTTGGCATTTTTAAATTGATATTTCTTGATAAGTTCTTTTGTGTACTTGTTTTGACTAATAAAATTTTCCTTTTCTATTTGCTTAATTTGCAATCCAAAGAAGCAGGATAGTTCCCCCATCATACTCGTCTCAAACTCCTCCTACATCAAAGTTGAGAATTCTTCACAAAAAGATGGATTAGTAGTTCCAAATATTATATCATCAACATATATTTAAACTATGAGCAAGTAATTTTTCTTTTTTTTAATAAATAAGGTTAAATCTACCTTTCCTCTTTGAAAATTATTCTCAAGCAGAAAGTTGCTTAACCTGTCATACTATGCTTAAAAAGCCTGCTTTATACCAGATAAAGCTTTTGTTAATTTCATCACATAATCTGGATGATCTACATTCTCACAACTTGAAGGTTGCTTAAAAAACACTTCTTTATTAATATATCCATTTAAGAAAGAACTTTTGAGATCTATTTGAAATAATTTAAAATTTCTATAGCATGCAAAAGCAAGTTAAATTATGATAGATTCTAGTATAGCAACAAGTGTATAAGTCTCATAAAAATAAATAGCTTCCTGTTGTTTATAACTTTAATTTATAAGTCTAGTTTTATTTCTTAACAGCTTATCATTTTCATCAAGTTTGTTTCTAAATACCCAACAAGTCTTAATGACTGCTTTGTTTTATGGATAACGTGCCCAATTCCAAACTTGGTTCTTGTCAAATTGATTTAGTTCATCTTTTATAATCGCAGTCCAACTTTTATCAATAAGCAACTCTTCAATTGTCTTTGGTTCTAGTTGTGAAAAAAAGGCAATATAATTGTTTTTGAAGGATGCTCTTGTTCTTGTACGATCTGAAGGGTCTCCCAGAATATAAAGAAATGTATCAAGACCTCTCCATTCTCTTGGTGTCCTTCTACTATGAAAATCTGGTGTCCTTTGTTTCATAAGTGCTTGTCTAGGTGTACTTAGAGAAGGAGCCTTTTTCTGTCCTAACTCCAAAGAAGCTTCTTGATCTTGCGAATCTAAAGGCACTATTGCTGTAGTTTGAGTTTGTGGTGTATCTTTAGGGACCAAAAGATGATCTTCATCATCTGAATCAGCAACTGTTGTTAAGGGTAGTGCTTCATCTAATACAACATGTATTAATTCTTCTATCCTCTTAGTTCTTTTGTTATAGACTCTAAATCCTTTGCTAGTGGTGTTGTAACCCAAAAAAATAGCTTCATCAGACCTTGAATCAAAGTTGCCAAGCTGTCCTCACCATTATTTAACACAAAACACTTATAACCAAAAGCTCGAAAGTAAGAAACATTCGACTTTCTTCCTTTCCACAGCTTATAAGTCTTTTTAAGAATAGGTCTTATAAGACTCCTGTTCATAATGTAACATGTAGTAGGCACAGTTTCTACCCGGTAGCCATGTGATATACCACTTTCACACAGCATGGTCCTGGCCATATCAACAAGGGTCCTATTCTTTCTCTTAATAACTACGTTCTGCTAAGGGGTCATTGGATATGACAAATTATAAGATATTCCATTATCATCACATAATTCTTTAAACTTTTTGTTATCAAATTCTCCTCCACAGTCACTTCGAATTGAAGTAATGCAGTACCCTTTTTCAATCTGAATTTTTTTGCAAAACTTCTCAAAGACTTGAAAAGCATCATCCTTATTTGCTAGGAAATAAACCCATACAAATCTAGAATAATCATCTATTATATCAAAACCGTAATGTTTACCACCAAAAATTTGAATTCTAATAGGACCAAATAAATCCATATTTATAAGCTCAAGATGGTGGTTAGTCGACATTACATTTTTGGGTGGAAAGTTACTTCTAACTTGTTTTTCTTTTAAGCATACTTCACAAACCTGATTATTTTCAAAGGTTAAATTTGGTAAACCTCTTACTAATTCATTCTTGGATAGTTTTGAAAAAATGCTCATACTAGCATGTCCAATTCTTCTATGCTAGATTAATGAGTCCTTTTCTAGAGAAAAAACAATGAATTTTTTTGAAAAGACATGTCTTTTAGTTGAGCATAATATATATTCTGATTTCTAGGACCAACAAGTACAACGTTATCATTATGATTATCTATTATTTTATAATGGAATGCATATAATGTGACTTTATATCCCTTATCACATAAATGACTTGCACTTAGTAGGTTATGTTTCAAACCATTAACATAGAGAATATTATCAATAGAAGTAGAGTTCGAGGCATCAATTTTACCAATTTTAGTGACCTTTGCTTTGTTTTTGTCTACAAAGACAACATTACCTCCATCTTTGCTTTCAATATAGTTGAAGTGCGATATTTTACCTGTCATATGTCTTAAACAACCACTGTTAATTATCTATTGATTTTCTCTTGTCACTGTTCTGAAGTATATCTTCAGAATGTACTATCTTAATTTAGATACCCAAACTTTTCTGGGTCCTTTCAAGTTAGTAATCTAACCTTTTGGTCTCCAAACATATATTTTAGATAATTTATTCATTCTATGTATGTTATAAGATTGACTAATATGCTTAAGTTTGCTAAAGTAGTATCATAAAATAAATGAATGGGAGTTACTATCATTTTTTTCATGCAACAAGTTATTGCCTTTTTGATTATGGCTACTGTTGGTTTTAAGAAGTTATTGTACAACTTAATATTATCATTTTCATCATATCTTATTATTGCTTTATCAAAGACACCTTTAATATTACTAATTAATGCATCAAGATTATTCTTTCCATCAATAAAATTAGCTAGATCATTTTCTAGAGATATGATTTTTCTAGCAAATTACTTGTTTTCAAGTTCTAGTTCATCAACCCTTTCTTTTTATTTTTTATTTACTTTTTAGAACCTTTACAATCATTCTCAAGCAATGTATTTTCTGATTGAGTTACTTTTTCTTTCAAAAATTGTTTTTCAGATACCTTTTGGTTATAATCATTTTCAATCTTAGCAATAGACATATTCTTAGACAATAGGTTCTTATTCATTGATTCTAATGATTTAATTTTATTCTTCAAAGATGCATAATTGTTTTTAGACTCCTCAACCTCCTTGAAATACTGCGTAATTAATTTCTTATACTGAGCATACAGTTTATAATATGCATCTCTTAGTTCATCAAATTCGATATCAGAGTCAGAACTATATACCTTGTCTTCTCCTGAATTAGCTATAAGACAAACATTGCTTACTTCTTCAGGCTTTTCTTCATCAAAATTTTCAAAATCTTCAAAGAAGCATCATTGTTTTTAGACTTCTCAACCTCCTTGAAATACTGCATAATTAATTTCTTATACTAAGCATACAGTTCATGATATGCATCTTTTAGTTCATCAAATTTAATATCAGAGTCAAAACTATATACCTCATCTTTTCCTGAATTAGCCATAAGATAAACATTGCTTACTTCTTCAGGCTCTTCTTCATCAAAGTTTTCAAAATCTTCATCAGTCCAAGTTGTAGTCATAGCTTGCTTTCTAGGTTTTCTATTTTATGTTTTGTCCTTTTGAAGAAAAAGGGGACATTTTGGTCTTGTGTGTGTAGGTTTCTTGAAATGATTGCATATAATTTGAGTATTATATGAACTATTATTTCCTTTTGACCTATTGTTTCAAAATTTCTTGTTTCCTTCTCTTTTCTTTATCAACTTATTTTTGTAAAAACATGCATATTTTCTTACCATAAAATTGAATTCATCATCTTCTTCTATCTGCAACTCAATGCCGCTTTCATCACTATTGAAACAGTAACTTTTAGAGCCATTCCTCTTCTATAAGAGGATCCTTCATCTCGCCTGAGCTCTACCTCATAGATCATCAAGTTTCCTTTTAGCCAATCAAGAGAAATATTGTCTATCCTTTATAGTTTCTAGAGCTGTTATTTTGGGTCTCCATTCCTTTGGCAGTGATCGTAATCCTTGTTACGTGCTCATAATTGGGATATATTTTTCCCAAGTTCTTCAAGGTTGTGATAATGTTATTGAATCATCTAAAGAATTTGTCTATGGTCTCTCCCTATTCTATGTTAATAGTTTCATAATGCATTAAAAGATTTATCCTATGTTTTTTTACCTCATTTCTTCCTTTGAAGGTAACTTGTCCCACATTTTCTTTGTTGTATAACAGTAGAATATCTTTTCATATTCTTTTGGAGAGAGTGCATATAACAGATGATGTCTTGCTTTAGCATTTAGCAATATTCACAGATTGGAGATAAAATTTCATTATTTCCTTTCAATAGGATAGTTATTTCCATTAAAATAATTAAGGAGGCTTTGTGATAGATTATCCTTCACAACTTCTCGAGCTGTTTTCCATGATCTATCATGTGCTACAAAACATAATAAATGTGAAATCGAGCTTTCATACTAAATGATAAAGTAAACATATGTAAGAGGGGTGAATTGTGTGTGACTTGCAAATTTCTGCAAGTTACTATCAATTCATATAGACAATAGGTGGATATTAAAATTTAAAATAAAAGGAGCCTCTTACAATTTGAAAACAATAGTAGTTATAACATGAAAATTTAAAAGTTAAGAGAAGAGAAAGAATGAAAAAGCTAATCTATATTGATTCAGCTTATAATCAAGCCTACGTCTAGTCCCTAAATATCTAACTTGAGTATTTCACTAAAAATCTCCAAGTAATAATTTGACAAGTCTCTCCAAGCTCACAAGTATATCTTTTTCAAGGTTCTTCAACTTTCCAAACTAGTAGTATTTAACCAGTCTCTACAAGCTCTCAACAAATGAAAGTAGGATTTGCTTAATATGAGTTCAATGAATATTGATCTCTTTGTTGATAGAGTGTTTTCACTTTCTAAAGCATAGAGGGTATAAAGTGTAACTTTTGAGAATAAGTATTGATGTTATTGATGTATTTCTAAGATCTATTTTTTTTTAAAAATTGAATCTAGTAACTTTCCTTTAAATATGAATTCCCTTTAACTAGCCGTTGCTTCAATTTTCTCATTTACTGATCGACTATGAATATGTTAAAATGGCTTCCTCACTATCTTTGACAAAATCTTCAAATATCTGTTGTTTAGATAGTTTTTTGACTATGTCTCGAAGCAAACTATCGGATCAGGTGAATAGCAGGATCCTTTGTTAGTACAGAAATGATAGGAACCCAAATTTTATGGAACCGTATCTGATTTGAATGCGTTTGTTAGATTGGTTCTTGTAAGATAGGAATTGCTAGATGCTTTTCATTTAAACAGATAACTAAATTATAACCTCTTTATACATTATTATCTTTTTTAATAAATGAGATAATCCAGCTAAATAAATTTGAAATTTAAGATGTAACTAATTTTATTGATTGTTATCATCAAAATCATTAATTTAAAAGCCTTGAGCTAACACTTCCAATGCTACAACACCTTAGAACACGAGAGAACCAAGTAATTGCTCTCTACTTCGATGAAAAAGTGGAGTGTCAGTTTACGAATTTTCTGGCTAGGATGAGCTACAGAGGGCCACTTGGCCAAGTATGAAAAACAGGACCTAGGACATATCATTGTGACCTTCAAACAACTGAAACAAAAGGGGTCCATTGTAAAGTACATGGATTTGTTTGATGATCAACAGGCCAGCATGGTGGAGTTTAACCCCCTGCCGAGTGCAATGCATTTTGTTTGCAGTTTTATCAACAGTCTTAATGACGAAATTCGCCACAGTGCTTTCATGTTTAAGCATCAAACACTAGACGAGGCATACGAGCTGGTAGAATATGAGGAGCAGAAGATTGAAGCTAGCAGAAAGAGTCAGTTATTTTCTCTGAGATTCCGAGTTTCGTAAATTTTAATTTAAATTCAAATATTTTAGAATGTTTAAAAAACTTTAACATTTCACTATTATTTAGTTTAAATAATAAAATATATTTTCTGTCAATCCTTCATTATATTTAACAAATTTTGTAGGCCTTTGCCAAATATCTATTTACAATGTAATTAGAGTTCAAAAATTAAAAAGTTTAAATATAATAAGAAATTGAAAAGAATCAACTTGAATACACCACTAAACTAATTGTAAGGAAGAAAATGGTCAATTTCAACTCTAAGTTTTACATTCGACAAATTTAACTTGACATTATAGAGAGAACACTTAAGATTCTAATATTTAAAAAACGTTAAAATTTAACCACATTTTAACGGAAATAGAGATTACTAAATATTGACGCCATTAGTTATGTGCTAATTCAGCACTAACATGATATATTTTTTCATTCCGTTTGCAAGTTTCACAATATCACGTCAGATGTAATATGGCAAGGTGGGACCCTTTTTTTGAAATATTAAAATCTTATTTAATTATTTGTGGTCAACGTAAAGATCTCAACGAGGTTGAATTCAATTCTATCAAGAGCTGTGGAGATGAGGGTGGTGGTGGATTTGCAGGACCAGTGCCGGCCCTGGGCAGGGGCGGGCAGGGCACCTGCCCAAGGGCCACTACAAAATGCCCCAAAAAAGGGCTTATAAATGTATAACATTTTTTTTGAGAATTTCAAACATTTTTTTTAGAATTTCAATCTTGAAAGTGAGAGGAAATATTGTAGTATTGTAGCTTTAGGTAGCATTAAATAGTCATCAATGTATATGCAATAAATGACCATCAACATAAACGAAGTAATAAATGTAGAGAATATTGGTGGAGTAATTAAGTTAACGATAACTTTGAAGTTAACATTAACTTATTATACTTATAAATAGTTTGGAAGTATTTAGGTGTATTTTTAGTCTTTAATTTTTTTTATTTTCATCAATATAATCATCTAAAGTACTCCAACTCAAAAATTGACAACAAAATTTTTTTACGATTTTGTCTTGCAAATTCTGAATGTAATTTAAAGGTAAAATTTTTAATTTTTAATGTACTTTTAGCTTATTAAATATTTGAATATGTTATAATTAATTTGAATTTTGTCATCAACGTGGACATTATATTAGCATTTTAAATCATAACATTAATATTAAATGATATTGTATTTATTTGTGTTTCTCCTTTTTTATTTTTAGATTACTTATTATTTATAAAATAATTAAATGTTAATAAATAATTTAATTTTTGTAATTGTAATTTTCATTCTACTTTGCCACAAGTAACGTAATAATTGTTGCATTTGTGTTCTTATAGAGTTTACATAAGTTTTGTGATAATATGACTAAATCAAATAATTTAATTTACTCAATTCAAAAATTACATGAATGATTTCCTTTATTATAAAAATACATATGATTCTATTAAACATGTCGTAGTAATAGTAGTAGTAGTAGTAGTAGTAGTAGTAGTAGTAGTAATAATAATAATAATAATAATAATAATTTCTGCCGCTTATATAATAGGATAATATTTGACATAGGAAACTTAAAATATTTAATAACTTAGAATACTATTTACTAAAATTTTCCTAAGTATGTTAATTTCTTGTATTTTTGAAAATTAGTATTTCTCTATAATTAAAATTTACTCTTTATTTTTTTATTTTTAATATTAGATATTAAATTTTGCGATTTATTTTTTCCCTCTATCACATATATAATACTATTGATATATCTTTGTGGTATATTGTGAAGTTATTGGTGTTTGGTTGTTTTGTGCTTGCATACTTCTTCCAGTTGTATACAAGTACTTTTGTTCTTTTTCTAGTCCAACTGGTTTATATTAGGTTGCCTAAAAAGTAGGAACGACCTGCATCCAACAAGTCTTTAGCTTCAAAGAAAGCATTTTTAAGGTCATCAAGCCATTGTTTCACAGCTGGCTTCGTGATCTCTTTTTCCTCTGCATCGTTGAGAACACTTCGAACGGAGTTCATAGCAGTCTTTAACTTCTGCCAGCAGGACCTGTTAGAGAGGTTTGCGTTTGATAATATATGTAAAGACGTTGACCCTGCATGTCTTGGCAGTGATGGGATAGCTGGTAGCGAGTTCACGCAAGCTTTTGAAAAGGCTGAAATCTTATCTTCCAACAGGTTATTGAGTGTGCTTCCATTAACATGGAAATTGAAGAAGTTTTTCAATCTGGGAACCAAAAGAAAGCTAAAAGATCGATCAGGATTGTCCTTGAATTTGTTGATCAGATTATACAGTTGAGAATGGAAGAAAAGACAGATAAGAAGGACGAGGATTTGCTTTCCCGATTCACTGGAAACTTTGGCAGATCAACTAAATTTCTCCGGGACACAGTAATCAGCTTCATTCTTACAAGAAATGACACAACATCTTCAGCTTTAAGTTTGTTCTTTTGACTTCTGTCATCAAACCCGAATGTGCAGAGGAACATATTAAAGGAGCTTGAGGCAACACAAGCATGCAGTGGAAAGAAAATTGGTGACACTTACATTCTGTTTGGTCGAGTTCTATTACCCTCCTACTACTACCTATTATTTATTCTTTTGTTTGGTTTAATTTTTGATCTACAGAATAACATTGCTATAGATTACGTACTCCTTACATTAAGGAATAGCCAAAGACAACGCCCCCTCCCCCTTTACCTATTCGACACAATTGGGAATAACCCTCTTTCTCTTGTACAACCTATACTCCTCTATTTTCACGTAGACCTCACTCACCTCACTCATGCAGACCGCAAACCTCACTCACCTCACTCATGCAAACCTTACTCACCACAATCACGCAACGTCTCTTATCTTCACGCAGCACCTCACTCACGCAGCACGGTCTTCACAGGCGGGCATCTATTTATCTTCAAACCGAAGAGGTAAGTGTTCGTTATGGCTTTTCATTTTGCTGGATATGGATTCTTGGGTATGTGTGTGTGCATTTAGATTGAGGAGTTTTTGCATGTTGATGAGAGGTGTTCTTCGAGCTTTTTACAAAGAGGTGGAGTGAAGTGAGGGGGTTGGCATTTTGGAAACTAAAAATTAGGTTTTGAGAAATCGAAAATTGGGTTTTGAGTGTCTCTTTCAGTTGGCAACACTGGGTTTTTTCTTTTCTCTTTTTTTATTTTGTTATTGGGTTTTAAAGGGTTTGGAATGTTGGCTTGTGAAGATGTGAATATGCGATAATATTGAATTTTTGATTTTGTTGTTGGGTTTTTGAATTGTGAATATGCGACAGAATTGGAAAATGTGTGCTTGCTTGGCAAGAAGAAAATGTGTGCTTCCTTGGCTAAAAAAATATTTAGCAACATGATATTACATACCGCCATACTTGGTCATTTTCCATCATTGCTTTACCAAATGACTAGTTGCATGTATGTAAAATGGTTATCATAAGATTGTAGGAGCAAGAAAATTTTATAACGCATTAGACAGTGCATATATGTATATGCACAAATCAATCATAAGTCCACGTACAAAGCATTACTACATCAATATAAAACTTAAAAGGAAACAAATAAAATACTGTGGTTCCAGTGTTTACCCTGTTTTTGAGCCTCAGATTCCAAAAAGACATCATTAGCCCATCCATCCTTAAAAGTTCCAGTCCCAACTACAAACCTTAACCACACAGAAGATGTCACTCCACGAACCAAAGGATGCACTTTGAACTTCTCCACCAGAGCATCACACTGCATCTGAATCATCCATTGCACCCCTATAACATACCTAAGTCTCACCTCATTGTAGTAATCCTCATAACTCAACTTCACAACTACCTTCGCCCTAAAATCCTCCGAATCAGTAGGCCCAACTCCATCCATGTAACAACAGTCAGCATAATCTATCTCTTCTTTCTTTATCTTGATATCCTTGTTGTCTTCATCCTCTTGTGTGCGATGAAACAAA